>SNQJ01S0101561.1:5269-20094 GCA_010110895.2 Picea sitchensis
GAGGAATATATGAGGTTCAATAATGCAGGAGAAGCATTAGAGCAGTTGTGTTTTCCTAGTATTGTGCAAGAACTTGAATTTCTCCTTTGTATGTACTATGACAAGAAGGAGGTTGGAGGATCTCTACATCAGTGGGTCATGACGTTGTGATTGTAATAAAATTGAAGGAAAAAGATCATTTAATTGAAAATTTGAAGGTTGAGTTTCAATAGAGATTTTATGCTCAAGAATTAGAATATGAAGTCAAACTGAAAAAGGAACTAGATAAACATCAAGAGGAGATTGTGAGATTTAATATTAGAGTTTGCAAATTTTTATAAATAAATAAATAAACACATTGTTAAACAAATTGAAATGTTGAGAGAAAAGAATTCAAAAATTCTCACTTTAAATCTCTAGCTTAAAGAAAATGAGAAAGGAAAAAATCCCTTGTAAAGAGGTTGTAAGAGTAAAGCTAAGGACAATCTAGCCTCGTAAGAGAATTACCTACTTAGTAGATGTCCCTAAATGCTTGGGAGATGTCCTTAAATGAATGAGAGAAGTCCTTGTAGAGAATTATTTCAACAGTGAATGCTAGAGATAATACTTTTGGCCCATTAAAAGAGGAGGTAGTTGAGAAAGAATCTAAGATTGCAGCACTCTCACAAAAAAATTGGGAGGATGAAAAAGCACAGCATTTGGGATGTGATATGGATATAAAAATTGAAATCCCAAATTGTTGATTTGCAGCTAAAATTATATAGGCTCGAAATTGAGATGGTAGTAGTTGTGTGTCCTCCATGTAAGGAAGAATTGAGGGAACAACAACTAGAGAAGGAAGTATAGAACCCAACCACACAACTGGCTCAAGTTCAACATTAGTTGAACGGTAAGAAGAAAGATATAGAAAACAAGAAAAAAACATCACAAGGCAAAGTATAAGAACAACATGCAAATGTTGAATAAGTTGAGAGATAAAAAAATGTATGCCAATTTGCAAAAGTACATACAAAAAGTTAAAGATATGGAAGGAAATAAAGGTACAACATGTGTCTACTATAGCTCCTGAAGAATCAAAGGCTTCTAAGAAAGGAAAGAGGGATTGTACTCAATACATAATCACTCCACATGTAACATAAAAGTATAGGGTTGGATTTAGAAACATTTACTAAACCCATGTCTTAAATTTTTAAATTATCTTTTACATGCTTTCAATCAATCTGTTAAATAAACATTTTCGCATTTTTTGCATTGTTTTAAGCCAAATATTACCATAGTAGAATGAATTTTCAATTCGTAAAAATCTTGGAAAAATGCTTAGTACATCATAAAATTCTTTCACCATTTTTCATACTATGTTGTTTTTTTATCATATTGAATTTTTTGTTTTCCATTTTTCTCTTACTTGTTATGACATCACCAATTTTTATATGATTCTCAACTTCCATCATTAGGATATCAACAACTACTCCCTGAATTTCTTGTTTTTCACAATTTTTTCTTGCTTTGTTTCTTGAAGATGAAACACCCATTTTACTATGACTCATAGCTTCCATCATTGAGATATAAACAATAGTTACCCTATGCATGTAGTTTGTTTAACTACTCTGCCCTACCTCATTTCTTGAGAATGAAACATCATTTTTTCTATGATTTCCAGTTACCACCATAGGGATGTCAACAACAACTTCCCCTTGCATTTCTTGTGTTTCATCACCCTGCTCTACCTCTTTTCTTGAGGATGAAATATCTGAATTTTTACTATGATTATCAACAAACATCGTTGGGGTATCAATCACAACCACCCCTTGCTTTTTTTGTGTTTTATCACTATGACTTTGCTTATTTCCTAAAATCAGCAAGATTGAGAAAGTCAAAGTGCAAGAAAAATATGCACTTTGCACAAATGAGGTAGTTTGACAAAGTTGAATAATGATATGCAATAAATGTAATAAACATAACACTCGCCACTAGGGGGAAATCACATTGTTGTTTTCTTATTTTAACAACCATTTTTCCTTAGGCTTTCCAAAGCGATGTAATTCACAATAAACCTCTTCACCATATTTACTTATTGGTATTGATCTTGGAAGATAGATACTCAACTATGAAGACATATTAATACTTCAACACACACATTATGAGTTTCATGCACTAAAAATTAAAAATAGAATGAGAACATATCATTTAAAAGTAGGACATAAGTCAATGTTGGTGGTGAAATCAATAATTTCTTAAGCTATTTCACCACGATTCAAAGATTTATTTCACTTGTTAAGAAGTGACCTCAAGGAAATGGAATGCCAGTTGTGATGTGGTTTCCTTACTCAATGGATTTCTTGACTTATCATATTCAACATGAATTTGACTTCTATAATTTGAAGGTAGGAATCTTCTTTGTCTGAAATTTTGGAAAGTACCTTCTAACCTCATAACAAGCTTGAAAATTTGTGCTCTTGTTTCATTTGCAAGATACATTTTGTTATGTTCAAATTTGTTTCTATACTCCTTAGCAATTTATCTTCTTCTTCCTTGGTTATTATTCAAATTCTCCATTTCATTATGTTTATGCTCCATTATGCTCATTGAGATTGGGCATGGAGGTATTGTTGAAATACACACTGACACTAAGAGGGGGGGATGAATCAGTGTCTAGAACTTTTGGCTACTTTTCACACTTTCATAAATTAAATAAATTAATTGAATAAGATATGGAGTTCAATTAATTATTCATAAACATGTATAACATAAACTGTATGAAGTAGATAAAATATCATTATTTTATTTATTTAAATTGAATGAATACAAAATAAATCAATCATTTAGTATCTTCAACTTCAACTGAATATGAGAGATCCAACTCTCTAATACAAGACCCATCTTGTAGTTTTAAAATCCAACTGAGAAATGAGGAATCCAACCCTCATAACAAGACCCATCTTGTAGTTCTGAAATCCAACTGAGAAATGAGGAATTCAACCCTCATAACAAGACCTGGCTTGTTGATCTCAGATCCAACTGAGATGTGAGGAATCCAATCCTCATGACAAGATTTAGCTTGTAAACAGGGACCAACCTAATAGAATGAAATTTCATTCAATATATATATCCACCAAGACCCATTATTCCCTTCATATTCCTTTACTTATATAGTCCTCCAAAGGGTGCCACTTTGAAACAATGTGTCCTTTTGGAATGAAACATTGCACCCTTTCATTTAATTAACACAAATGGTAACTTTTATTAATTGATTTCCGTACACCAATTTAGACAGCTATTTTCGTATGAAGATTATGGAGTGTTGGAAACTAATTATAAAATTATACGACATGGGTTTTTTGTAGAACATGCCCAATTAGCTGACTTGTGAGAAATTTCCCCAAAAAGTGTGTGAAGTGTTCGATACAAGTGGTTATTTGAAGGAAAATTACACATATTTTCCTTTCGTCGTCGGATGCCAAATCAACTTCAGTACATATTACCTTTTCGTGAATGTCTAAATCGACCTCCACATATCTCATTTGTTGGTGATTATTTAAACTCAACTTGTAAACATTTTACTTGATGGTTTTATTAAATCGGTTCCCTCTCAGCTGCTAATCACTAAAGATTTGACTTGGTCTCACCCTTTTTTTTATTTTCTTCCTCAGTCGACCGACAAACATCTTTTTGGTCGACTCAACTAGGAGAAATTTTGACTTGAGTATTTCAATTCTAGTTGACCCATCTTGTTTTACCCTCGACCCAACTTTTATTTAAGTTTGCTTTGACTTCGACCTTTAGGTTACTTCTTTCTTGGACCAACTCAACTTGGAAGAAAACCGACTTGAGAAATTCGACTTTGGTTGTCTTGACTTGCTTTGTCCAACATGTGTTTCCCGACTCAATTTTCCTTTGACTTGGACCTTCATTTGGTCGACTTATCTTTGACTCGTCTTGAAATCAATCAACTTGTCTTCTCCAAATTCTTTCATTTTGCAGGCTTGCAATTGATCGACTTCTAGATAGTCAACCTTATTGTTGTTTGAATCAACTCGACTTGTGACTCGATGGTGCAATTCTTCCTCACCAAATATCCACCATTGACATTTTGTCTCATCTCTGGACTCTTCTTCAATTGAGATTTTATGAATCACTTTTAATGAATCATGTCTTATTAACTTCTTTATTTGTGAATTGTATGGATCCATATTGGATTATCCATTTACCCTTTTTATCTGGATAGTTTCTTCACATTTTCTTCTTTTGTGCATGGATGTTAATGACACAATGTCAACCTTATACAATATAGGATGAGTGTATCAATATCATACAATATATTAGTCAATATTATCTTTCTAATAATATTCAAGTCACCTTCGTAACATTATGTCCAATATTGACAATGTTTGACATTCAAGTCACCTTCATAAAATTATGTCCAATATTGAAAATTATTGACATTCAAGACACCTTCATAACATTATGTCCAATATTGACAATGCTTGACATTCAAGTCACCTTCATAAAAATATGTCCAATATTGACAATGCTTATCAAACCAATCAATCAATAATACTTCACCTATTAATCAAGGTTAACATCAATGACAACCAAATTGCAAACGATCTCCCCCTTTGTTATTGATGACAACCTTAGTAAGACAATATTACTTCCCTTGTGAAATGTATTATGTATTTTGAGTCCTATGAGTTGATTGTTTTACTCTTTATCTCTCCCCCTTTAACAACAATGACAAAGGGAATATTTATCTTCTCCCCCTGAGATGATGCTCCCCTTGTCTTTATCCCATTTATTTTGGACTTTGTTTTTATTGTTTATCTCTCCTCTTTTGACATCAATGACAAAGGAAAGAAAAATTTTATTGCTTTTCTCCCCATGTGAATGTGTCGGTTGTTATCTCAATCTCTTGGGATTTTTGTGTTCAAATAGGGTTTTATTGTCTTCTCTTTTGTCATAATAGACAAGGGTGTGAAGCTTACTAATCGTCTTGATCTATTTCTTCTTCTTCCTGATATTCTTTAGTTCTTTGATTCCAAGAGATATTTATTGTTCTTTCATATCATTAATAACTTTTATTTGTTCATACTATGTCTTTATATATTTTAAATTCCTTTTGTTGATTTCTTCTTTAGATATTATTTTTTTTATTCGTCGCATTATTCTATAGATTGATTTTTTTTTAGAGTTCATCATCATCACCAATGTTTTGTGCACCATAATGTTCTTCATCTTCTTCTTTAGAAATTCTTCTTCCGTGAGCTTGTTCCTCTTCATATGCAAAGCTCTGAATTTCACATTCCTTATTAGGAGTTTCATCCATCAATTTATTGCTATCAATTTCTTCATTTTTAGGTGCAATATCTTCATCATCTTTCTTGCTTTCTGCTTTATATTTTTTTCTCCATATATTTCCATAAGGCACTATGTTTTATGAACTTTTATTTTCTATATTTGTCCTTTGAGATGTATCCTCTCTTATTTTCTTCCAAAGTTCATTAGATTTCCTTCCTAATTTGTAAGGCTTCCAGGCCTAACCACGAATTGGGATTCGCACCCACACAACCTTGCTGAGGAAGGAAAGAAATGAGTTAATTCTACGATAGAGACAGATCTGCGAGATAGCATAATAGAGAAAACACTCTCCCGAGAAGAGTAGTGAACAGACTTCGATTATGAGGTTGAGAGGAAAAAGTTGAGCAGTAAGCTCAATATGGATGTAAGAAGCCATGGGAAGGGTTTCTCTACAAGTTGATAAATGAGGTTGATGAGTGACTGAGGAAGTACTCGTGCAGACCTCCTTTCTTGGAGTAGAGAAAACCAGTTGCCAAGTTCCTATGGGAGAAGGAGAGTAACCTTCGTCCTTGACTGTTGTGGAGCAAAGAGAAAGAATCTCTCTCAGAGCATCATGGTCTAGCTCAGGGGTGGCCAGTGGTAAATCCAGTAGGATTGACTATGCCTATGGTTGGGAGGAAACGGGCACCCCTTTCAGCAGTTGCTTCACATCTTCCATTTCTGATAAGTATTTCCATACTCTATGTATTATATTGGATGTGATGATGAAATGTTTGTGTTTATGATTCAATCTCTCAACAATTGAACATTTATTAGAAATGCTCTTTGATTTCTGCAAACTATTATATCTATGTGATCTTGGACTTATCTCATTTTAACTGTTAGAGAGTCATGGGATGTGAGTCTGTAGGAGACTCAGGGTAGGATTGACTGAAATGTCTAAGTCCTGCAAATACTTTGAAGTTTACCTTAGCAGGAATGGGTGTTTCCCTTCAGGCTAATCATCCATCTGACCGAGGGCTCATGTCCGTGTTCTTAACCCCTTTGTTGCAAAAAGGGATTTGTTCTTATCCCCTAAGTTTTCCCAAAGGACCCATATGACCATGGCCTGGGAACCCTACGCTAGTCCAAAAGGAGCTAGCTCATTCGGCTTCAGGACTTCGGGACTTTTGATTCCACAATCCTCGAAAGTATCTGAAGGCTGAATTCGTGAATTGACGAGGACCGTTGATCTGGGGATCTAGTATGGATTTCTCTCAGCCATTAGATCAGAGATAGGAAGGGAGGCATTAAGCGCTTTGGAGAATTTTTACTTTAGGATATTTGGAATGGAGTAGCGCCGAAACACCCGAATGTCAGAGTCATTGAGTTAATCTGGATCGTTGAAATTGGAGGGACATGTGTCCATAGATAAACGATTATCCAGGATTTTGGGTATTCGGTGATCTAGAAATGTGTAATTTTTTCCCAAAGTTCTGCAAGCCGAAGTAGACCTTGACCGTAGATGTTAGGTACATGTGGAAATAGATTTGGCGTGGTCAAGAAGGAAAGTCGGGAGATACATGTCGAAGCCCGGAATGCCAAAATGTCGAAGTGATGAGGACCGTTGCATGAACGGGTACGTGGTAAACAATCCCATGATCCGGAGATTCCGTACTCCATATGAATTTGGTCGAGGGTTTTCAAGGCAAGAAAACCACCAAAGTCACAAATGTCGAAGTAAATCTCGACAATTTGTCGAAGAGGAGATGTGGTGCAAGATACGAGAGTCTGAAGACTTGTCCCTTTAGGGGATTTGTGTCGAGAGGATTCGGTAAGCGTCAAAGCCTAGAGATACAAAGTAATGAGAACCATATATCAATGGATCTACGTGGATTCTTGTGGACCATTAGATTGAAGGACCGAGTAGTTATCAGTCTATGATGACATGGCTTGATGACATCATCTGATGTGACATGGACCCACATTACACGTGTCACGTGTCACCCAATTTTGGGTGATTCACATACCCATTGTGCCTGTTAGGACATTACATGTGTCACCCCCTGTCGAGGACACGTGTCATTGCTTGACCCTTTCCCCATGTCAACTACTGAATCATGCTGGCCTAGCCAACAGGGCTGGTGACATGTCTGGGACTCCAAAATTCTGGACAGTTTTGGGGTTCAAAAGATTCAAACGTAGTATGATAAAGAATGATTCAACGAGAATTGTCGAAGGACCCAAGCCACCTGGCGTGAGTTCAGGAGTTTGGACATAAGGTGGTGAAAAGTAATATTCAACAAGAATCATCGATCGCTGAAGCTCAAAAGTATAATGACGATATTCGATTGTCAAGCACATAAGGGCTAGGGGCACGTGGAAAGATTACATGACTTCAAGGATTAGGATGTAGGAATGTTCAATGTCGAGTACCAAATTCCCCTTTTAACCGTAGATCTTGGTGGAGGATGTAAACCATTTATCCCCTATGTTGTTTAACGATCTGATAATTTGACAATATTTTTGGAACTCCTGAAGTCCAGGAACTTCCGAAGTGCTGAAACCTTTGCTAACGCAGGCTCTTAGCTCCCTGTTTTCAGCCCGAGGTCACAAGGAATACCCCCCTATCTGGTTCAAGTGCACAGTGAGAGATGTAAGTTTCAGAGAAGCTGATTAAGAGGGTTTTTCTTAAGTAAGGGACCGAAAATGAACCAAGGAAAGAGAAAATTTGATACACCATCCCTAGAAAGGATATTTAGGGGTTGGGTGTGTTGCAAATTGGTATCAGAGCATGGAAACAACACTTGGCCTGCTTGGGCTCATGCACGAGTCGCATAAAAATATTATTACTGAACTTATGGGGTAACACCCTACCTTACCCCTTATACTGTTGATAGATGTTTTGGAAGTATGCATTGTAGGTGGATAATGTTTCTAAATAAAGAATTTACTTCACCTTGCAATGATATGTGTTGTTCATGAATTGATAGATCAATAACTAACAGAAAATGTTTTATTTTCACTCAAGCAGTCAGTGAACAATAGGAGAACTACAACGTAAAGTATGGTGACACATCAAGAGTTGGGGGAGAGCTCCCACAATAGAGAGGAAGAATCTAATCAAAGGAGGGTGGTGGAAACCCCTCCAAATTTGGTTGAAACTGTAAGAAGCCTCATGGCATAATAAAAGAGTTATAAGGATGATCAAGGAGCAGGAAAAGCAGACAGAAATTAATGCAGTCCTACTGCAAAGTCTAGCAAATATACAAAGGCAACTGCAACATGGTCTAGCTGCCAGTCATGTGGACAAGCATCCTACTAAGAAAAATCCAAGTCCACCTGAGATACAAAAGCATGGTCTTGAAAGTGGCCACACCAGGAGGAGAACCTCAAAGAAGGCCCAACATGGAGCCAAGAGACATTGAATGGAATATTCCTCTGGCGAGGACGCTGACAACTCCAAGTAATATTCTAGTGGTAAAACTAGTTCCCATTCTCAGACAAGAGGAAAGAAGAGGAAACATTCCAAGAGTCATGACCCTGAAGAATTCAATAAATCCAAACCACCCACCTTTGATGGAGAGATTAAGAAGGGGGATGAAGCAGAAGTTTGTCTACTTGGATTGAAGAAGTACTTCAGAGTCCATGACTAATCTACAATATTAAAGGCTCAGATAGTCATTTTCAACATGAATGGGAAGGCTTCCATTTGGTGGGAGGACCTTAGGAATGTGAAAGGATTCCATGAGAAGGAATTGTCATGGAAACAATTTGAGAAATACTTCAAGAAGAATTACCTGTCAGAAAAGTATTTTGATGGGAAGACCAAGGAGTTCTATGAAATCAAGCTGGGACAACTCACCATAGATGAGTATATCAACAAATTTATCGAGTTGATGAGTTATGTTCCCTACATAAAGGATGAAAAGGTAAAGATTCAATGGTTTATTAGTGGATTACCTCATTCCTACCGAGACAGAATTGAGTTTGATGAGCCAAAGAGCTTATAAGATACTATTCAAAAAACAAGATATTGCTATGAGCAATTCAATAATAAAACGAGAACCCCATGAAGTTTGGAGAAAGAAAAACAATTGAAATTCAAGAAAAGGGTTTAAATCAATTTAAGAACCCTAGTAAGAGATCTAGGATGAGCCTTCTGCCCAGTGTATCAGCAAATTTTTCCATCCCAGAGTGGAAAAAAACCATTAGAACAACTCCAAGTAAGACTGATAACACAAATGGAGAAACCTTGAAATGTTGGGGTTGTGGAGAGGAACATCTATTGAGGAACTTTCCACATAGGAAACAGGAGACGAGAGGGTATACAGCGTCCAAGAAGCTACGACCATCAATGATGTGGTCGTGAGTGTGCCACAAATTTATGCGACCTTGGATAATAGACAAGATGACCACCAAGCTTAGTGGTGGAGATGGAAGGTAGTGATTTCCAATGGTGTTTCCATTTTAATTGACTATGGTTCTAATTTGAGTTATGTTGCCCCTCAAACTATTGAGAAATGTAGTTTGCAACAATTTAAACATGTTAAATCATGGCTAGTACAACTAGCCACTAGAACAAAATAAAAATATGAGAGTCATACGACATCTTATTTTCATGAGTGGGTTTCCCACCCAGGAAAACCTAAACATACTTCCTCTAGGATCTTATGACTTGATGATTAGAATGGATTGGTTGGATTCCCACAAAACCAATTTGGACTTTTACATTAAAACTTTGGAGTGTGAAAATGAAGAAGGAAGGAGAGTAACCCTACAAGGGATTCAAATCATGTCTCGGTGGACAAATATCAGCCCTCCAAGTGAAAAAGTATTTAGAAAGGATGTCCCTGCTATACAAGTACTAAACTTTGTTGAAGGCAATAGGCAAACTGACCTAGAAGACAAACTCCATATTGAGAGAGAATATAAATATGTATTCAAAAAAGAGGTGTCGAGGTCTACCTCGATAAGGATGATTTTTCAATAGAACTTGTACGAGGATCAGTGCCAATGTCTAGAACACCATATAGAATGGTTACATTTAGTTGAGATCAAACTCCAAATGAAGGAGATGTGGGATAAAGGCTACATCTGACCTAGTGTGTCTCCATGGTGAGAACCAACCTTGTTTTTGAAAAGTAAAGATGGCCTTTTCCGGTTGTGCATATATTATAACTCGATAAGATGACCATCAATAATAAGTAATCCCCTTGCCAAGGATTGATGACTTGTTTGACCAATTAAGAGGTTCTACCATCTTCTCCAATTAGATTTGAGGTCTGGATACCATCGGGTTTGAATTAAGGATGAATATATCCACACAAAATGATCTTTAGGATGAGGTATGGTCACTAGGAATTTGTGGTGGTGCCATTTGGGCTTACCAATGCACCAACCTTTTTTATGTTCTTAATGAATAACATAATCAAAAATTATATGGATAAGTTTTTCATAGTATTCATTGGTGTAATACAATATATTCCAAGAATAGAAAGAGCATGAATAACATCTCAGTACTTGGGAGTAATAAGAGAACATCATGGCTATGCTAAGCTCAGTAGTGTGACTTTTTCCAGAAACAAGTCCTGCAAACCATGTTATTTCTTAAGGAGTGGTAGTTGAACCTGAAAAGATTAAATCCATCATGGATTGGCCTGCCCCAAAGGATAATATCGATATCATCATCATCATCATCAATATTGAATTGGTGTGGAAAGGAATAGGGCCTTGAATATACAAGTTTGATGCTTGTTTATTTAATTGCGTATTATGTTATGTTGGTTATGAGACCATAACCAAGTTAAGTCAGGAAGCATACTCATATTTAGCAATGAATTTCATTAGAGATGGTCATATGTGAGGCCATGATGTAGTTGTAAATGTACTCATATTGTAGCAATGAATTTCATTAGAGATGGTCATATGTGAGGCCATGATGTGGTTGTAAATGGAAAGGCTATAGCACCATCCAAGTGCGTAATGGTTTCCCCTATATAACCAATGTTTGGACTGCAACCTCTTTGCCAACAAGAGAGAACACTAAGAGAATTATATTCCTAGTGTTGTGTATGGGATGGAGAGGAAGGTATCAAAATGATCAGATAGGTAAATGGAAAATAGTTTGAGTAATGTGTTTATACATTGGTAGGACCTTCCAACTCACCATGGTTGAATACATGACATAGATATGTGGTATTTCAGATTCAATGCAATGATGCATTGTGTAAATGTGACCATGGGTATGGACACATTGGTTTTATGTATGGATCATGTTTGATTGCATTATGTAAATCTTGGTGTGTTGATAATGCATGTACAATGAATGATAGTTTCATTCTAGATAATATGATTAATGGTGGAATGTCATTTTTAATGTAAATAATGGCTAGAAATTATTGAATTGTTCGTAAAATACAAATCTGAGAGCATTTGATGAAACATTGTAAATGTGCATGAATGTTAACAATCTATTTGGTTGCATTAGAGTTGAGAAAATGCATGAAGAATGGTATTGTATATGGAATGTATGTAATCCCATAAAGGACATCGATGCCTACTATTGTGCGAGCCAAACATAATGAGAAGAAATCACATGCCTTAGAAATTTTATTTTCTTGTATAAGACAAATTTGGGAAATTATAATTCAAAATTGTTATGATATGCTAAAAATTTGTGTGGTTGAGTGAAAATTAAGAAAATTTGCAAGTAGATTGGTCTTGGATATGGAAAGTATGTTAGCCATAAGGAAGGGTGATATCTACAATTGCAGAGCCAAATATAAGGAACAGAGAAACTCATGCTTGGTAAATTTTGTTTTCCTCTATAAAATAGATTTGGAAAATTTATAATTAAAATTGTATGATGATGTCTCATATTGACTATATGCCTATATGCATATGATGCATATGGGATGATTACCACATGTTATGGGTTGCTAGTGGAAGTCTAGCAACAAGTTGGCATTCTTCTGCGTAAGAACACCTTGGAAAATGAATTGTATTACAGTGAATGCAATGTTTGATCCTAGAGGGTGAGTACAGTGTGAAGAAGCAAGTTGGCATGCTTGTAGAAGAAGCAAGTTGTTAGTATTGGAGAAGAACCAGGTTTTCAAGCCTGAAGAGTTAACTCCTGAGTGAGTTGCACTATAGCAGCAAGGTTTTTGTTTGTTATTTGCTAGTATTTTTCCTAGTAGTAAGTTTCCATTGAGATCCCCGTAGTGAGATTCTCGGTTACCTATGCTAGAGAGGCTCTGATCAAAAAATTGTGTAGCACGATGGAATAAGGATAGTGAAGGGGTCACATTCAATGGGTCATCCCTGATAAAAGAATGGTACAACCCAATGGAATAAGGGCAGTGAAGGTGGTACATTCCTTGGGTTGGGCAGGTTAGTGGAAGAGAGCTGGTCAAAATCTAGATAGTTGTAGGAGAATGCCAATGGGTTGTGTCTATATTTTGGGGTCAGAGTGCCTATGTATATATGTTTTGGGGAAAGAGTTCCTATGTATTTGTAGTTTTTGGGGCCAGGGAGCCTATATGTTGAATGAAGACCAAAGAACCTAGCTTGGTAATTGTATGAACATTGTATGGTGTTGTGCACTAAGGACAACACAAAAATAAGAGGGAGGGGAATGTAACATCCCCAGTTTTAATCCTTGCAATTATAATGTAATTGTATAAATATCATTAGGATGTCGATATGTTTGGAGAAAAGAGCTCATATTGATTAATATGGTCGAGGGCCAAATTATATATTATGTGCATTGAATTAATTAATTAAAGTAATAATTTTTTTTGCGATACGAGAGGGATGAAAATGATGAGGGGGGATATGATTCCACAAGAGAGAGGGGCCCAAGGGGGATTTTATTCATGGGTATTAATCCAACCCACATTCCTAAAATTATTATCGTTGTGTAAACATTTTATTTTGTTGTTGATTTTTCCCAAGGCCAATCATTAAACTCATGTAAGAGGGTGGATGTAAGTGGTCACATCCCATAGCTATTGGAGAGAATGGGTTGAAGTACAATCATCTTTGGGAAGAGTGAGAGGCAAGCAAGCAAAGGAGAAGAAGGAAATTCATATGGGAATAGAGACAATTTTTGCATGCAGATTTTGGGCAGCAAAGGGAGAGTTGAGTGCTAGGAAGAGTACTAGCCATGATATGCTTGAAGGAAACCATCGTTTGGTTGTGTGTTATGCAATAATTGAGGCATGTGTGCCTATAAAAATATTGTAGGCCTATAATACATTTCCTATTGAGAAAATGGCTCAAGATCCTTGTGAAGGTTGTTGTGAGCACTCCTGAAACAAATGAGAGTTCCTAGAGTCCCTAGCTAAGAGATTCTTAGCCAACCAAGTGCACTGGAAGCCATGATAAACAAATGGTACATCCTAAGGGACTGTGAGCATTGAAGGGGGTGGATTTCTTGGGTTTTGTAGGTTGCGGGGAAGAGAGAGTTGGTGGATTGGAACTGTTGTAGGAGTAGAACCTAGGTTTAGGGTTGTTGTGTGTGAAGAATGGATAGCCAGAGGGCCATATCTCCTTTTTGACTCATAGACTCAACTCGGGGGTGGCATGTTGTTGAGATTTGGAACAACAGAGCCTATGGATGGGAGGGTCATCCTTTGTATGCAACCAGTTGGATTATATTTATAAATAGATAATTGGTTCTATTATGTTATTTATGATTATTAAGCCATGTAAATGATATTTGAATGATGTGTTATGTTTTGTTGGTTTTGCATGCATTCATGAATTTATAAATGTTGTAGATGCATGGGTAAATCAGCATATTGTTTTGTTGTAACTTATATGGGATTGCTTCCCCTTGGTTTCTTTTATATGTGTGGGGCAAATTTAATTTCGTATTTATCAGGCTAAGTCATTTTTTCACAGTGAAATGACTCAGCATGGGTGTTGGGTATGTTACAATATCTGGAAATGTTGGAGGAGGATGAATTTTGTTGATTTATACGTTGACCCAAAAAATTATCTTCATTCAACTTTGCTTGATTGTACGCAGCATCAATGGTTGTGATTTCCACACACTTTAATCCTCAATACAAATTTTCCTATAGTCCACTTTTAAACTTGAAGAAAAGTTTGCCACTTGGATTAATAATACTGGGAAATATTCGCAATTGATTGAACTAGTGGATGTACTCTTACACAAACATGTTGAATCCTTCACACAAGCAAATCCACTTGACGTTCATATCCATTTGTGGTTGGAATGATAGAACAAGAGACTAAGGGATTCCACAATCCTAATCCAAGTGATGATTGGATTTTGATTTGCCACATTCTATAACCAATAGTTTGGCAAGCCCTATAAGCTTAAAATTGGAAAATGGAACCTTCTCATATCCAAGAATCAAAGTATAATCAAACCATGTATCTGAGTCAAAGATATGATTGTCAAGCACTTGCAATTTGTAGGATCCATTGTAAATGGGCACCTCACTTTTGGGGCATTGAGGAGATGGCCTACTGATGGACATAGCATTAACCTTATTGATTAACAAATAAAGTATGTTCATAAGTTTCACCACCTTTTCAGC
>SNQJ01S0101562.1:0-42364 GCA_010110895.2 Picea sitchensis
GACCCCGGGAAGTTGATGCACCAACTTACCCAAACGGGGCCCACATGACTTTTGGCGCTTCATCTCCTAGGGTTAGGTTTTTGGATGTCTAGGACTTTTGGCATTCCCGTCTATTGTAAAAATGTCTTCTGAGCCTCATTGTAACCATCTTCTTGCGAATGCGAGTAGCCGTCACATCTCTTCTCAGAGATAAGCTGCCACCATTCTAGAGAGTCTTTCACTCTGTATTTTTACAGTCTCTATACATTTCTTTCATTAATAGAAATCATGTATTACTGTATCTCTGTGTTTATGGTTGCATCTCTGATATATTTCTGTTATATTATTGGATATACGCAATATCTCTGTGCATTTCTTTATTATATCTCCGCTCTCATTTTGTGTCGAAAATAATCTGGATCAAGACAGTTCCCTAAAACTATCACCAATAGGAACTCTAAAAGAAGGAATAAGGACACAAACTTGGTCATAGTTCCTTTTTTCCAATATAAACTCTAACCAACTTTTAATTGACAAATTTTGGTCAAAGTTCATGTTGTAGGGGCTATGAAGGGACTATGATATATGAAAATAAGGAACTTTGACAGTCGTATTTTTCTTGGACATAATCCCTAGTTAGGAAAGTTCCTTGGAACTATCACTTATAGAAACTCTGACTAACATGACAAAAATTAAAATAAGTACTCTTATCGAGTATGAAGGAACACGTTAATCATATTCAATCATAGTTATTTTTTTAGTTTTCATAGTCAATGATAGTTTATATATATTACCAATGGTTTCCTTCATCAAAGTTCCTATCAGTCACAAGTCCTTGTTCCTTTATTGTTCAATTTTTTCTTGTTAATACTTCCCGATCATGAAAGTTTCCTAGAACTATGACTGATAGGAGCTCAAACTGACATTACCAACATAAGGAAAAGATGATCTATATTTATGAGTAGAACAAAACGAAACCAAAGATTTATAGTTTTAACACAAAGACACAGTGAACAATAATAGATATACAGTAAAACTTGACTTCTATTAAATAAGAAATATGTTGAAAACTGTAAAATGCAGACTGAAAACAAGTTTGGTAGAATGGTGGCAGCTTATCTCTGAGAAGAGATGTGATGAATATGCTCATTCACAATAATATGATTACAATGAGGCTTTTAAGGCCTTTTAAAAAAAAACATGAATTCCAAAACCCTATACATCCAAAAACCTAACCCTAGGATATGAAGCGCCAAAATTCATGTGGGCCCCGTTGGGGTAAGTTAGTACATCAACTTCTCGGGGTCATAACTTTTGCATATGATATATATTTAGGGTGCACAATAGCTAGTTTGAAAGGTATTGATGAGGATATTCATTTAAGGGGATCAATCAAATTCTTTGGCTATCATTGAGGTTCCTGATCATGAAAAAACTTCATTTAGGCCCTCAAAATGGCCCCAGAAGTTCAGGAACCAAAAAACTACTAAAAATAGTTAGTTGCCAAAAAATTGTTTTGAGCCAGTTGGACAAGGTGTGTGGACACAAATATCCTCTTGGATCAATACTCCCTTATTAGTAAGCAATGGTATCCATTGTGTTGAGTGCCCCCATCAGATGAGGAAATTTCTTCTCAATTTGGCCTTGGGTGAGCAACTTTCCTTGGTGCAGGAGTTGCCTTTGTTTGACAACCCGATAAAGTTGGATCCTCTATTGGAGAGTGCCCTTAATCTGTGTGTCCATGATATGATTAGTTTATTCCTATTCCATGCAGTCAGGGTTGAGATCTGTTGGTGTCAATTGTTCTGCTATCTTCGAGGTGTCTGATAATGGTGGAAAATANGGGGGAAATATTGAGCTCAAAATAATTGTCACCCACATCCTTGGTGATGGTGTAAGGTCCATAATAGAGTGGACAAATCTTTCAATGAGGCCCTATAAGGAATTCTCTCTACAAGTGCAACAAAACTTTGTTTCCCACCCGAAACTAGTGTGGCACTCGATGTTGATCATGGAACTACTTTACATGGAATTGGACTTATGTAAAATGTACTTAACCTATTGGTGGATGTGATTCATTCTATCAATGAACTGGGTGGCTTTGTTATCTCCAATTGGATCATGTGCTGCGTCTACCTTGCAACATCCATGGGACCTAATGGTTGAAATCCCAACCGCACCTGAAAGGGGTAGTGGTCGGTTGAGATATGTATGGCTCTTTTGTAGCTATGTTGATGATAGGAAATAATACCGTCCCATGTGAGAGGGTGTTTGGAATTGTACATGCACAGGATGTGCATGATCATTCGGTTGATGAACTCGGCCTGGCCATCCATCTGGCAATCGAAGGCAGTGGAATCGGTGAGCTTGGTGTCCAGTAGTGACCAGAGGCTTGACCAAAATGTGTTGAGGAATCGGATGTCTATATATGAGATAATGGTTTGTGGGATACCAAAGTGTACCCACACTCATTCAAAGAATATATTGGTAGTGGCCTCTGCTGTGAGGTTCTTCTTGCAGGAGGCCATAATCATCATCTTGGAAAAGCGATCAACAACCACAAAAACATAGTCATTTCCCCGCTTGGTGGACGGAAGGACCAACATGTATTCCATTGAGATGGATTCCCAGGTCCTGTCAGGAGTAGTCAGAGGAGTGTACAGGCCTTACTTCTTAGTGGCCAGTTTGGAAATAACGCAAGCAGTGTAGGACCGAATATGCTTGTTGATATCCTGTCGAAGTTTCAACCAATAGAAATGTCGTTGCAACAATTCAACTTTATTTTCCACGTCGAAGTGTCCTGCCACCCGAATGTAGTGGGATTCCAAAATAAATTTTTCTTTCTCACTTGATGGAATGCAGATATGGCCCATATGACATAACATCTCGTTCTGAATATGGAAATTAGTGACAATTTTGTTTGCACCCAACATCTGGTAGGTGTTGTAAAAGTCAGGATCTGTCTCATGGAGGTGGGGCAATCTATAGGTCTCATGATTGCAATAGTATAAAATTATGGTGAGTGTCGTGACTCGAGGTCGGTTGAGGAACTCAATGGCTCGGTTGGTACTTCATGTTTTATACGTGATCTTGAGGTGGAATTGTTGCAAATAAGTGGACCACTTCTGATGGAGGTAATTCTGAAATTTTCCTTCTGTCTACATGAACTATAACAACGTATGATCATTTTGGATGATTGTTTCCTTCCCAAGAATGTAATTACTCCACTCGTGGCACACTTGCACAATGGAGTACATTTATTTGTTATAAATAGGGTACTTACGAACAAAATTTGATAGTGTCTCACTATGATAGGCCATGGGGTGGCCATGCTAAGTGAGGACTATGCCCACAACATAGTATGAATCATCTATTTCAATATCGAAGGATTGTTGCAGGTCAGGTAATAAAATCATTGGCACTAATCAGGTCAATATCATCGAATTATTTCTATTGGGACAGGCCCCACACAAATTTTTCCTTACTACCACCCTTGGTTACTTGGTTGAAGGCCCATGCAATATGTGAGAATCCCAACATGAACCTGCGATAGAAATTGGTAAGGCCTAAGAAGCTCTGAAGCTCAGTGAGCATGGTTGGGTTTAGCCAGTCACAGATGACTTGGATCTTGGTTGGACCAACATGTACACCGTGCACATCAACAATGTATCCTAGGTACTAGACCTTGTCCATGCCGAAGGATCATTTTTCCAAGCTGTCATATAGCTTTTGTTGCCGAAGAGTGTGTATAACCTATTGAATATGTTGGAAGTGTTCTTCCCAAGTCTTGGTGTATATGAGGATGTCATCCAGATACACAACCATAAAATAATTAGTGAAAGGCCGAAATATATCATCCATCATCTTCATGAAAGTTGTTGGGGCATTTTTCAAACCAAAGGGCATGACCAACCATTCAAAAATACCTTCTTTTGACTTTAAGGCAGTTTTCCATACATTTGTATGTTTTATTGGGACCTGATGATAGCCAAACTTCATATCAATCTTACTGAAGTATTTGGCTCCCTTGCGATGATCAAGGAGATCATCGATCCATGGAATCAGGTACCCATTTCTGACTGTGATTTTATTTAGGGCCTGATAATCAATGCAGAGTCATCAGGTCCCATCTTTATTCTACACCAGCATGATTTAGATTCCACAAGGTGATGAGTTGGGTCGTATATTCCCCTTCTAGAGAAGTTCTTATATCTAACACTTGATCTCCTCATTTTCTACTAGAGAGCGTTGATAGACTGGCCCATCGCGTAGCGGTGCACCAGGGGTTAGATTGATGGGATGCTTGACCTGAGAGTGCATAGGTACCCTAGTAGGTGAAGAGAATATGTCTTTGTTTTATTCCACAACCTTATCCAATTTCATTTGTTGCATGGAGAGGTTGGTCGCAGAGGCCATGGACATGGCGTCAACCTTTTGCTCACTTTGAGAGTGAATCATGAAGAAGACAAACTTCCTGGTCTGATAAATGACCTTCCTTCTTAGGTTGGAAGAGATCAAGGAAATAGCACTAGGTGGGACTACCTTGAGTATCCTGTACAATTTCTTTCTCAAAGTAATAATAACATTGCAAGGCCTAGACTCATATATGACATGATGTTTCCATAAATAAGTTCATCCCAAAAGAACATCAAAAACTTCAAGGGGAGAAAAATCACACAATACCTCATCTTTGAATGGCTTTATGTCATACGATAGACGACGATGTTGGCTGACGCAAAGATCGCTTCCTTGATCGAGCCATCCAATGGTGTATGGATGCAGGTGCGACATTGTCGACATGGCTAATCACTTAATGACCTCTTCTGAGATGAGGTTCTTCTCTCTACCTCTATCAATGATGAAGTTCATCGCAGTGTATTTCACCCACATCTATGAATGAAAGAGGCACTCTCCTTCCTCTGGCAGACTGGCTCATCAAGTTCATTGGGTTGGATATTGGTGGTAACAACGGTGGCACTGGGTTCTGAGTCAATGATCTGTCTCCTATTTTCTAGTTCTTAATCATATTTGGAACCCACATCTCATTCAAAGGCTTTTATCTTAGCCACCAATGACTTTTCTGAGCGGTAATCAATAGTTTTATTCTGGGGGATCTTATAGAAGTCACACCACTTCTCAGTATCTTTCTTCATCTTCCCATTGTCCTTATTTTCTTATGGCTTGGACTGGTTGTCCTGAGGTTGCCCATATTTTCTTTTTCCTTTGTTCTATAGGTTGGGGATTCCCTTTCTCTACTTCTGATATGAGGGGTTCCTAGACCCAAACTACCACATCTTTTGTTTAATATTCTACTCTATTTTGATGACATACAAGGATAGGCCGCATCCAAGGATGACATGTCCAAAAAATCCATTTATGTTTGGATGTATCTATGCAGATTGTAGCGATACTTGAGCACCATATCTCTCTAATAATATTTGATACCCATATTGGTGCGCAAGGTATGAACGACATTGGTGAACTCTAGCATTGTTTGATCTCTTTCCTACCACAATGTGGTCCATCTTGTATACAAGTCGTCATAACCTCCAACATGGTAGTATTGTTCCTTAATCGCATCCCTGAAGGAATCCCAAGTGGGTGAAACTACAAATAATTTGGAACCCTCTATTTCCTTTTGCTCATAGAAAGTCTCCCACCAATATTTGACATGGGGGATGGCCTTGAGGAGTTCAAATTTAAACTTTTCTCTATCAGAAAAGTTGTGGACAGAAAATACCCTTCTAGAAGGTTTAACCATTTATCTATGGCATATACATCTATTTGAACTTCAAATATAGGAATATCAAAATTAATCTGTACCTTGAAGGGGTCGGTGCCTCCGCTTGAGGTGGATGCATCACTTGTCGACAATCGTCGAAGGATTTGTGCAAAGTTTTCCATCATCTCGTTCCTCTGTCACTCAAGGGATTCTTCGAGTAACATTTTGAAAGGATCTCCTATCCCATCATATTTATTTTCACCTGCCATGGATAGTTTCTTGGGTGTGTGAGAGAATTTTTCCTCAAGAGAAACAAGCTCGAGACCCAATTCTCTATACCCTAACCACTTCAGGGACATTCATTAAAAAATGACAAGGAGCAGACCGCTCTGATACCACTAATCCATATTTATGAGAAGAGAGATATGAAACCAAAGATTTATACTGTTAACACAGAGACACAGTGAAAAATAACATAGATACAGTAAAAATTTACTTCTATTAAATAATAAATATGTTGAAAACTGTAAAATACAGACTGAAAACAAGCTTGCTAGAATGGTGGCAATGTATCTCTAAGAAGAGATGTGACAACTACGCTCATTCGCAAGAAGATGAGTACAATGAGGCTCTAAAGGGATTTTAATAATGAGCATGAATGACAAAACCCTAGACATCCAAAAACCTAATCCTAGGAGATGAAACGGAAAAAGTCATGTGGGCCCCATTGGGGTAACTTAGTACATCAACTTCTCAGGGTCGTAACTTTTGCATACGATCGCTGTTTAGGGTGCAAGATAGCTTGTTGTAAATTTATTGACGAGGATCTTCATTTACGGGGATCAATAAGAGCCTAAGATAATCATTGAGGTGTCTGATTGTGAAAAAACGTCATTTAGCCCCTCAAAATGGCCCTGAAAGTTCAGGAACTAAAAAAATGCTAAAAATAGTAAGTTGTCAAACAAATGTTTTGAGCCAGTTGGACAAGGTGGGTGGCTACCGATATCCTCCTAGATCAAAATAAATCTTACCAATTATGGAAAAAGAGGATCATATTCAATCATAGTTTCTTCATTAGATTTCGTATTCAATGATATTTTCTATTAGTTTCCAATCATATTTCCTTCTTCAAAGTTCTTGTTGGTCATAGTTCCTTATTCCTTTCTCGATCAAAGTTCTTGGTTACCAAATTCCTTCAAACTATGACCATTAGAATCTTTGATTGATGAAGTAACAAGATGATCATAGATTATCGGTCATAGTTTCTTTATGGTTTATTGGTCAAAGTTCATAGTTAGGAAAGTTCCTTAGAAGTATGACTAGTAGGAATTTTGAATGAAGGAAAAATAACAAGAACTCAGAATGTTTCTTGTCGTTCATCGTTCCTTTTTCTAATAGGAACTTTGATCAACAAACATTGGTTAGAGTCCTTTTTGGTTAGGACATTGACCAAGGGACTATACAGAGACTTTTAACTCTATCCAATAGGAACTTTTACCTATAGGACCAATGTTCGGGAAAGGATGTTGACCAATGAAGGAAAAAGATGGTCATAGTTTGTAAGTGAAAATTCCTTCATAGTTCCTTGGTCAAACTTCTTGTTTAGGAAATTTCCCTAGAATTATCACTGGAAGGGACTCTGAATGATAAGAACTTTGAATTAATAGGAACTCGGTCGAAGTTCCTATTGGTCATAGTTCCATTTTCTAATATGAACTTTGACTAGAAAAGGTTGGAAAAACTTTTTACTGTTGGAAAAATGCCAATAAATTTCCCGTCCAATCACATATACATGCATACACCTATATTAGGAATGTGCATGCATGCACTCTTTTATGAACAGATTGTGTAACTGGTGGATCTAATTATAATCAGTTAATCTAACTATTTGAGATATGCTATATATATGAGCATACCCATAGAGGTGAGAGTACAATGTGTAGTGAGTGTGTGAGAGAAAGACACGATACTAAGGTGATTGTGTGTATGAGAGGAGAGGATGGTTGTATTCATGTGCTGAATATTGTAACTCTCCCTTGAATAATAAGAATATTGATTATTATTTCCCTGTGGTTTTTTCTCACATTGGGTTTCCACATAAATCACTCTGTCAATTGTGTGATTGTTGTTGTGTTGTGTTTGGTTTGTTGTTCTCAGTTTTCTGCTTTATTTATGATTTGTTTTTTCGTTTGTTGCCCAACAAGTGTTATCAAAGTGAAGATTTGAAGGATCTAAGAGAGAAGGATAACAAAATCTAGTCGCTGGAAATCAGATCAGGTGAGCCGAGTACATAGGATTCAAAAATTTGGTCGCTAGATCAAAGTTACTAATGGAGGAAGAATGGTCCACACTAGAGTGAATCATGCAGACATGTTCACGTAACAATATTGTTAGAGAGGTTGCGATGTTGTGATGGTGTTTGGATTATCTTGGCTTGCAGAAAAGGTGATGAATTAATTAAGGGCATGATATATCAGGTAAATTGTTGTCAAGGTAGAGATTGTTGGAAACATGCAATCGAATTTCCCATGCGGTCACATATACATGTATGTAGTTATATTAGGAATGTGCATGCATGCACTCTTTTGTGAATAGATTGTGTAACTGGTGGATCTAATTATAATTATTTAGTCTAACTGTTTGAGAGATGATATATATATGAGCATACTCATAAAGGTGAGAGTGCAATGTGTAGTGAGTGTGTGAGAGAAAGACGCAATACTGAGGTGATTGTGTGTATGAGAGGAGAGGATGGTTGTATTCATGTGATGGCTATTGTAATTCTCCCTTGAATGATAAGAATATCGATTATCATTTCCTCGTGGTTTTTTCCCACATTGGGTTTCCACATAAATCACTATGTCAATTGTGTGATATCGGTTGTGTTGTGTTTGGTTTTCTGTTCTCAGTTTTATGCTTTGTTTATGCTTTGTTTATGCTCTGTTTTTTCCTCCATTTACCAACACTTACTAGTTAGGAACTATAACAAGGAAACTAGGAAGGGACCATGAACTATAACAAACATAAACTTACAATCTATGCTAGGAAACTTCCCTGGAATTATGACTAATAGAAGCTCTAATTGACATTACCAATGTTAGGATAGGAACTTTCACTAATGAAAGACCAACAAGATCATTTTAAACCATATTCCATTCAATATAACTACCGTCAAGAACAATTCAAAATTGGTCATAGTTCCTTCATCAAAGAAATTCCTATCGGTCAAAATCCCTATCAATCGTTGGTCATAGTTTCTTCATCAAATTTCATGTTGATTATAGTTCATTGCTCCATTTTTGTTCAAAGTTCCTAGTTAGAAAATTCCCTAGAATTATGATTGACATGAACTCTCACTAACAGGACCAACATTGGGACAAGAGCTCTGACATTCCTTCATATTTTACCAATGAAGCAAAGTCAAGATAGGATCTCTTTCATTTATTCATAGTTTCTTAATGAAGAAATGTAATCATGAAAATAACTTTGATGGAAAAAGGAACACGAAGATTGTAGTTAGTGATATTTCATTCGATATATTTCATGTTAGTTAGAGTTCATAGTCGGTCATAAACCTTCATTGGAGTTTCTATCGATCAAATTTCCTTCGTCAAAGTTCTTGTCAGTTATAGTTCAGTGTTCCTTTATTGATTAGATTTCCTAGTGAGGAAGTTCCTTAGAACTATGACCACTAGGATGAATGTTGGGACAAGAACTTTGATTTATGAAGGAACAAGAGTATCATAGTTTTCTATTCACAATTCCTTCATATCTCTCTAGTCAAAGTTCTTGAGTAGAAAATTTGGAACTATGACTGATAGGAACTCTGGTTGAAGTAATAGAAACAAGGACTCAACCAAACTTCCTATAAGTCATAGTTGTTTTTTCCAAAAAGAACTTTTATTGAAAAACATTGGTCATAGTTCCTATTGGTCAGGAACTCTAACTAGGGAACTATGAAAGGATTACAAATTCTAACTAACATGAACTTGAAACAATAAGAAAATTGTTGGCCAAAGTTTCCTTGGTCAAGAATGTTCCCTAGAAATATGATTGATAGGGACTCCAACTAACATGAGTAATTTCAGGATGGGAATTATAATCAATAAAGGAAGAAAATGATTTTTTTTGGGGTGATTTTTGCTATTTTTAGCGGTTTTCTAAATTAATCCCGGATTAAGGGATTAGGGTTTTGGTATCTACAAAATACCTAAAAACATTGTATATATTGTATCGTGAATTGTGAAATTCAAAATAATGAATATAAGAGAGGTTTTCCCTGATTGAGGGTTTCTGGTATAAATCTCTGTGTACTATGTGTATGAGCCATTGATTAAATTCAGTTTTGCTTAAGAATCTATATGCATTGCTTTACTTCACAGGTTTAAAACTTACAGGATCTTAGGCATTCACAGTTCCTTTGTCATAATGTTTTGATGGCCATAGTTCCTTTGTCACAGTTCCTATCGATCATATTTCATGTCATGAATGGTTCCTTTGTTATTAAGAGTTCATGTTGGTCATATTTCAGTCTGTCATAGTCAAAGTTCATGGTAAAGAAATTTCCCTAAAATTATGACCCACTGGATGAGAAATAATTGACAAGAACTTTGATTGAGTTTCTATTCTTATTCCTTACTTCAAAGTTCCTTTGTGAGTGATGTTAGAGTTCGTATTGCTTAAAGTTAATTCATCAAAGTTCTTATTGGTCACAATTTCTTTATCAAAGTTCTTATTGGTCACAATTTCTTTATCAAAATTCTTATTTATAATAGTTCCTCATTCCTTTGTTAGTCAGATTTCATAGTGAAGAGGATCATAGTTTGTTGGTTATAATTCCTTCATAGTTTCGTGTTCAAAGTAACTAGTTAGGAAAGTTCCTTGGAACTATCACTAATAGGAACTCTCACTGATAAGAACTCTGAACGAAGTAGAAAGGACATGAACTTGGTCTAATTTCTTGTCGATCATATTCCCTTTTTTCAACATGAACTTCGGTGAATGTTTGTCTGAAAAACATTGGTTAGACTTCTTGACCAACAATAGCTCTAGCCAAGGAGATATGCAAGGACTATGAACTCTAATCGACAATAAATTTGATGGTCGGAGTTTTCTTGGTCCTAGTTCGTGATCAAGAAAGTTACCTAGAACTATAATTGAGATGACGAACATCACGACAAAGAATCTCACTGAGAAATGAACAAAATATCATAATTGGTCATAGTTACTTCATTGGATTTCATAGTGGGTGATAGTTCCTATTGGTTATCATTCATTGCGTTCATCAATGTTCATGTTAGTCATGGTTGTTTTTCCTTTGTTGGTCATAGTTCCTTATTAGGAAATTACCTAGAATTATGACCAACATCATATTTTTTATTTGTACTAGTGTAGATCCATCTTAACTTCATATATATGGTGTGTGGAGAGGGATCAAATCCTCGGAAGTGCAAACCTTTCCTCGCTCTTTTTTTTTTACCACTTTCCTCAGGTTTTCTTAATTTAAAAGAAGTTTCCACTTCCAAGGACTTGATCCATCTCCATGCATGATATATGGAGAGTTAACATGGATCTATGTTACTTCTTTGTGTGTGTGTGTGTGCGCCCCATGTTTCAACTCTTACACATAGCCCCCATAATGATGAACACACCATTGTAATGTTTTAACCATTGATTTTGTTTGCGTGCCACATGTCAATTCCTTATTAACACAAAGGAATTATATATAAAAGTGATATAAAATTATTTTACTTAAGATAGATATTGAAATATTTTATTTATGGTTAATGTTGAAATGTTTTTTCTTATTAATAAATTTTTAAATGCTACATGTCAACTCCATATTGAAAATAAAGTAAATTGCACATGTCCATAAAAAGCATTTTTCATGCAATAAATATAATATCTCTTTTTTTCTCCTTATCCCTTATATATATTCTGAAAACCTAAATACAATGACATAAGTGTGAGAAATATTTTTTTGTTATTAACAATTTTTTAAATGCCACATGCCAACAACATATTGAATAGAAAGTAAATTACACATCTCCATAAAAAACATCTTTTGGTGAATTAAATATAATATCTCCACACTTGAGTGAGCTTGAGCCACAGGCGTCTTGCGATGGGTGACTACTTGAAAAATCCTGGTTGATTGATGCTATGCGATCCATTTGGCTAGGATGGGTGACCACCTCAAAATTATTGATCAGTTGTAATCCCGAAAATGATATCAAATATTTTATTGCTATTAATAATTTTTTAAATGCCACATGTCAACTCCATATTAAACATAAAATAAATTACACATCTCCATAAAAAAACATCTTTTAATGCTATAAATATAATATCTATTTTTTCTTCTTATCCCTTTCATTAAATGTTACACATATTTTTTCTCATAAAAATCTATATACAATGAAATAAATTTAAATTACACATCTTCCTTAAAAACAAAAACATCTATTAATACAATAAATATAATATCTTTTTTTCTCTCCTTATCCCTTTTACTAGTTGCCACAAATAATTTTTCACAAAACCTAAATACAATGACATAATTGTGATGCACATTGATAACATACTAAACTCTTAAAAAACTTTAGACATGAAAAATTAAATTTTTATAAAAATATAAAGCTTATAAAATTATACTTAATAATAAACTTTTGACATGACCAATAAAAACAATTATAAAAATATACTTAATAAATTGTATTTAAAATATTGTAACACTTATTGTTTTCTATAAAACCAAGTAAATGCATGGAAATATTTTTTAACCTTTATTTTATTAAAAGATTTGTATTTAAAACTTCTTTATTAGCTGAGCAACCTACCTAAGTTCCACACATCCTGACCAGAGCATGACATGTCCTGACCAGGGCATGACATAGTCTGACAGGTAGATTAAATTTGTAGTTACAAAGGCATAGGCTCAAGGACGGATGCCATGACCAAATTCCTTACTTCATTGCTTGCAACGCTGAAGCCATCTCAATATTTGTAGAGGTGGTAGAAATCTCTCACAATGTCAAAAGCATGTTTCTTGGAAGTGATCGGAACATTGTTGTCGGGTTTTAGAAACTCCCAATTTAGTTCTTTGAGTAAGTTCTTTACCATGACATTTATATCAGTGAGAGCATCTTCCTTTGTAGACTCAGGATTATCTTTCATATAACACGATATACACGAAGATTCTTCTCCACGGCTCCTCGCAGCCTACATTCGCCATGCCAATGCCATATCATTTATCAAATTCTAGATCAGAACCAAACATGCAATGCAAAGAAAATACTCTTGGAAAGACATATTTTTCTTGGACATAATCCCTAGCTAGGAAAGTTCCTTGGAACTATCACTTATAGAAACTCTGACTAACATGACAAAAATTAAAATAAGTACTCTTATCGAGTATGAAGGGACACGTTAATTATAGTCAATCGTAGTTATTTTTTAGATGTCATAGTCAATGATAGTTTATATCTATTACCAATGGTTTCCTTCATCAAAGTTCCTATCAATCACAAGTCCTTGTTCCTTTATTGTACAAATTTTTCTTGTTAATACTTCTCAATCATGAAAGTTTCCTAGAACTATGACTAATAGGAGCTCAAACTGACATTACCAACATAAGGAAAAGATGATTCGTATTTATGAAAAGAAAAAAACGAAACCATAGATTTATAATGTTAACACAAAGACACAGTGAAAAATAACAGAGATACAGTAAAACTTGATTTCTCTTAAATAAGAAATATGTTGAAAACTGTAAAATGTTGATTGAAAACAAGTTTGGTAGAATGGTGGTAGCTTATCTCTGAGAAGAGATGTGATGACTATGCTCATTCGAAAGAATATGAGTACAATGAGGCTTTGAAGGCCTTTTAAAAAAAACATGAATTCCAAAACCCTATACATCCAAAAACCTAACCCTAGGATATGAAGCGCCAAAATTCATATGGGCCCCGTTGGGGTAAGTTAGTACATCAACTTCTCAGGGTCATAACTTTTGCATATGATATATATTTAGGGCGTACAATATCTAGTTTGAAAGGTATTGACGAGGATATTCATTTAAGGGGATCAATCAAATCCTTTCTATATCATTGAGGTTCCTGATCATGAAAAAACTTCATTTAGGCCCTCAAAATGGCCCCAGAAGTTCAAGAACCGAAAAACTACTAAAAATAGTTAGTTGCCAAAAAATTGTTTTGAGCCAGTTGGACAAGGTGGGTGGACACCAATATCCTCTTGGATCAATACTCTCTTTTTAGGAAGCAATGGTATCCATTGTGTTGAGTGCCCCCATCAGATGAGGAAATTTCTTCTCAATTTGGCCTCGGGTGAGCCACTTGCCTTGGTGCAGGAGTTGCCCTTGTTTGACAACCCGATAAAGTTGGATCCTTTGTTGGAGAGTGTCCTTGATCTGTGTGTCTATTATATGATTAGTGTATTCCTATTACATGCAGTCAAGGTTGAGATCTGTTGGTGTCAATTGTTCTGCTATCTTCGAGGTGTCCAATAATGGTGGAAAATAAGGCCGAAGGAGGTCCACATTGAAAATTGGGTGCAAGCCAAGGAAGGGGGGAATGTTGAGCTCAAAATAATTGTCACCCACATCCTTGGTGATGGTGTAAGGTCCATAATAGAGTGGACAAAGCTTTCAATGAGGCCCTATAAGGCATTCTTTCTACAAGTGCAACAAAACGTTGTTTCCCACCCGAAACTGGTGTGGCACTCGGTGTTGATCATGGAACTACTTGTACATGGAATTGGACTTATGTAAAATGTACTAAACCTATTGGTGGATGTGATGCATATTCTCAATGAACCAGGTGGTTTTGTCAGCTTCAGTTGGATCATGTGATGAGTCTACCTGGGTGGCCGCCAGGGGTAGTGCAACATCCATGGGACCTAATGGTTGAAATCGCAACCCCACCTAAAAGGGGTAGTGGTCGGTTGAGATATGTATGGCTCTTTTTTAGCTATGTTGGCGATAGGGAATAACCCCATCCCATGTGCAAGGGTGTTTGGAATTGTACATGCACAGGATGTGCATGATCATTCGGTTGATGACCTCGGTTTGGCCATCCATCTGGGAATGGAAGGCAATATAATTGGTGAGCTTGGTGTCCAACAATGACCAAAGGCTTGACCAAAATGTGTTGAGGAACCAGATGTCTCGATATGAGATAATGGTTTGTGGGATACCAAAGTGTACCCACACTGATTCAAAGAAGATATTGGCAGTGGCCTCTGCTGTGAGGTTCTTCTTGTAGGAGACCATAATCATCATCTTGGAAAAGTGATCAACAACCACAAAAACACAGTCATTTCCCCGCTTAGTGGACAGATGGCCCAACATGTATTCCATTGAGATGGATTCCCAGGTCCTATCAGGAGTAGTCAAAGGAGTGTACAGGACTTACTTATTAGTGGCCAGTTTGGAAATAGTGCAAACAGTATAGGACCGGATATGCTTGTTGATATCCTATCGAAGTTTCAACCAGTAGAAATGTCATTGCAACAATGCCACTTTATTTTCCACGTCGAAGTGTCCTGCCACCCGACTGTAGTGGGATTCCAAAATCAACTTCACTTGCTCACTTGATGGAATGTAGATATGGCCCATATGACACAACATCTCATTCTGAATATGGAAAATAGTGACAATTTTGTTTGCACTCAACATCTGGTAAGTGTTGGAGAAGTTAGGAGCTGTCTCATAGAGGTGGGGCCATCTATAGGTCTCATGATTGCAATAGTATAAAATTATGGTGAGTGTCGTGACTCGAGGTTGGTTGAGGAAATGAATGACTCTGTTGATACTTCTTGTTTTATACTTGATGTTGAGGTCGAATTTTTGCAAATATGTGGACCACTTCTGATGGAGGTAATTCTGAATTTTTCCTTATGTCTACATGAACTACAACATCTTATGAACAACATCTGATAGTGTCTCACTATGATAGGCCATGGGGTGGCCATGCTAAGTAAGGACTGCGTCCATGACATAGTATGAATCATCTATTTCGATATCAAAGGATTGTTGTAGGTTAGGTAATGAAATCACTGGCACTAATCAAAAGAGTTTCTTCATATCATCGAATTCTATCTATTGGGACAGGCCCCACACAAAGTTTTCCTTACTACCACCCTTCGTTACTTGGATGAGGGCCCATGCAATATGTGAGAATCCCAACATGAACTTGCGATAGAAATTGGTAAGGCCTAAGAAGCTCTGAAGCTCAGTGAGCGTGTTTGGGGTTGGCCAGTCACACATGACTTGGATCTTGGCTGGACCAACATGCACATCGTACGCATCAAAAATGTACCCTAGGTACTAGACCTTGTCCATGCCAAAGGATCATTTTTCCAAGATGGCATATAGCTTGTGTTGCTGAAGAGTGTGTATAACCTATTGAATATGTTGCAAGTGTTCTTCCCAAGTCTTGTTGTAGATGAGGATGTCATCTAGATACACAACCATAAAATAATTAGTGAAAGGCTGCAATATATCATCCATCATCCTCATGAAAGTTGTTAGGGCATTTTTCAAACCAAAGGGCATGACTAACCATTCAAAAATACCTTATTTTGACTTTAAGGAAGTTTTCCATACATCTATATGTTTTATTGGGACCTGATGATAGCCAAAATTCAAATCAATATTACTAAAGTATTTGGCTCCCTTGCGATGATCAAGGAGATCATCGATTCATGGAATCAGGTACCAGTTTCTGACTGTGATTTTATTTAGGGCTTGATAATCAATGCAGAGTCATCAAGTCCCATCTTTATTCTACACCAGCATGATTTAGATTCCACAAGGTGATGAGTTGGGTCGTATATTCCCCTTCTAGATAATTTCTTGGATCTAACGCTTGATCTCCTCATTTTCTACTAGAGAGCGGCGATAGACTGGAAAATCAGGTAGCGGTATACCAGGGGCCAGATCGATGGGATGCTTGACCTGAGAGTGCATAGGTACCCTAGTAGGTGATGAGAATATGTCTTTGTATTATTCCAAAACCTTATCCACTTTCTTCTGCTGCATGGAGAGGTTGGTCATAGAGGCCATGGACGTGGCGTCAACCTTTTGCTCACTTTGAGAGCGAATCATGAAGAAGACAAACTTCCTTCTCTAATAAATGACCTTCCTTCTTAGCTTGGAAGAGATCAAGTAAATAGCACTAGGTGGGACTACCTTGAGTATCCTATACAATTTATTTCTCAAAGTAATAATAACATTGCGAGGACTACACTCATATATGGAATGATGTTTCCATAAATAAAGTCGGCCCAAAAGAACATCAAAAACTTCAAGGGGAGAAAAATCACACAATACCTCATCTTTGAATGGCTTTATGTCATATGACAGATGACAATGTTAGCTGATGTGAAGATCGCTTCCTTGATGGAGCCATCCAATGGTGTAGGGATGCGGGTGCGACATTGTCAGCATGGATAATCGCTTGATGACCTCTTCTGAGATGAATTTCTTCTCGCTACCTCTATCAACGATGAAGTTGATCGGAGTTTATTTCACCCACATCTATGAATGAAAGAGGCACTCTCCTTCCTCTGGAAGACTGGCTCATCAAGTTCATTGGGTTGGATCTTGGTGGTAGAAATGGTGGCACTGGGTTCCGAGTCAATGATCCATCTCCTATTTTCTTGTTCTTAATGATATTTGGAACCCACATCACATTCAGAGGCTTTGACCTTAGCCACCAATGACTTTTCTGAGCGACAATCAACAGTGTTATTCCAAGGGATCTTATAGAAGTCGCACCACTTACCGGTATCTTTCTTCATCTTCCCATTGTCCTTATTTTCTTATGGCTTGGACTGGCTATCATGAGGTTGCCCATATTTTCTCTGTCCTTTGTTCTACAAGTTGGGGATTCCCTTTCTCTACTTCTGTTGTGAGGGGTTCCTAGACCCAAACTACCACATCTTTTGTTTAATCTTCTGCTCTATTTTGACGACATAACGATAGGCCGCGTCCAAGGATGAGATGTCCAAAAACTTCATTTATGTTTGGATGTATCTATGCAGATTGTAACGATACTTGAACACCATATCTATCTAATAATATTTGATACCCATATTGGTGCACAAGGTATGGAAGACATTGGTGAACTCTGGCATTGTTTGGTCTCTTTCCTACCACAATGTGGTCCATCTTGTATACAAATCGTCATAACTTCCAACAGGGTAGTATTGTTCCTTAATCGCATCCCTGAAGGAATCCAAAGTGGGTGAAACTACAAATAATGTGGAACCCTCTATTTCCTTTTTCTCATACAAAATATCCCACCAATATTTGACATGGGGGATGGCCTTGAGGAGTGAAAATTTAAACTTTTCTCTATCGAAAAAGTTGTGGACAGAAAATACCCTTCTAGAAGGTTTAACCATTTATCTATGGCATCCGTAACTATTTGAACTTCAAATATAGGAACATTAAAATTGATTTGTACCTTGAAGGGGTCGTCGCCTCTCGTTGAGGTGGATGCATCGCTTGTTGACAACCGTCAAAGGATTTGTGCAAAGTTTTCCATTATCTCGTTCCTCTGTCACTTAAGGGATTCTTTGAGTAACATTTTGAAAGGATCTCCTATCCCGTCATATTTATTTTCGCCCACCATGGATAGTTTCTTGGGCGTGTGAGAGAATTTTTCCTCAAGAGAAACAAGATCGAGACCCAATTCTCTTTACCCTAACCCCTTCAGGGACATGCATTAAAAAATGACAAGGAGAAGATCGCTCTGATACCACTGATCTGTATTTATGAGAAGAAAGAAATGAAACCAAAGATTTATAATGTTAACATAGATACACAGTGAAGAATAACAGAGATACAGTAAAAATTTACTTCGATTAAATAATAAATATGTTGAAAATTGTAAAATGCAGACTGAAAACAAGCTTGCTAGAATGGTGGCAGTCTATCTCTAAGAAGAGATGTGAAAACTACTCTCATTCGCAAGAAGATGAGTACAATGAGGCTCTAAAGGAATTTTTATAATGAGCATGAATGACAAAACCCTAGACATCCAAAAACCTAATCCTAGGAGATGAAGCGCCAAAAGTCATGTGGGCCCCATTGGGGTAACTTAGTACATCAACTTCTCAGGGTCGTAACTTTTTCATACGATCTCTGTTTAGGGCGCATGATATCTTGTTGTAAATTTATTGACGAGGATATTCATTTACAGGGATCAATAAGAGACTGAGATAGTCATTGAGGTGTCTGATTGTGAAAATAACGTCATTTAGGCCCTCAAAATGGCCCTGATAGTTCAGGAACTAAAAAAATGCTAAAAATAGTAAGTTGCCAAAAAAAAAAATTGAGCCAGTTGGACAAGGTGGGTGGCCATTGATATCCTCCTGGATCAAATTAAATCTTACCAATTATGGAAAAAGAGGATCATATTCGATCATAGTTTCTTCATTAGAGTTCATATTCAATGATATTTTATATTAGTTTCCAATCATATTTCCTTCTTCAAAGTTCTTGTTGGTCATAGTTCCTTGTTCCTTTCTCGATCAAATTTCTTGGTTACCAAATTCCTTCAAACTATGACCATTAGAAACTTTTATTGATGAAGGAACAAGATGATCATAGATTATCGGTCATAGTTGCTTTATGGTTTATTGGTCAAAGTTCATAGTTAGGAAAGTTCCTTAGAAGTATGACTAGTAGGAATTTTGAATGAAGGAAAAATAACAAGAACTCAGAAAGTTTCTTGACGTTCATCGTTCCTTTTTCTAATAGGAACTTTGATCAACAAACATTGGCTAGAGTCCTTGTTGGTCAGGACATTGACCAAGGGACTATAAAGGGACTTTTAACTATGTCCAATAGGAACTTAGACCTATAGGACCAAAGTTCAGGAAAGGATGTTGACCAATCAAGGAAAAAGATGGTCATAGTTTATCAGTGAAAATTCCTTCATAGTTCCCTGGTCAAAATTCTTGTTTAGGAAATTTCCCTAGAATTATCACTGGCAGGGACTCTGAATGATAAGAACTTTGAAGTAATAGGAACTTGGGTAAAGCTCCTATTGGTCATAGTTCCATTTTATAATATGAACTTTGACTAGAAAAGGTTGGAAAAACTTCTTATTGTTGGAAAAATGCCAATGAATTTCCCGTGAAGTCACATATACATGCATACAACTATATCAGGAATGTGCATGCATGCACTCTTTTATGAACAGATTGTGTAACTGGTGGATCTAATTATAATCAGTTAGTCTAACTATTTGAGATATGTATATATATGAGCATACCCATAGGGGTGAGAGTACAATGTGTAGTGAGTGTGTGAGAGAAAGACACAATACCGAGGTGATTGTGTGTATGAGAGGAGAGGATGGTTGTATGCCTATGCTAAATATTGTAATTCTCCCTGGAATAATAAGAATATTGGTTATCATTTCCCTTTGGTTTTTTCTCGCATTCGATTTCCACATAAATCACTCTGTCAATTGTGTGATTGTTGTTGTGTTCTGTTTGGTTTGTTATTCTCAGTTTTCTGCTTTATTTATTCTGTGTTTTTTCATTTTTTTCCCAACAAGTGCTATCAAAGCATAGATTTGAAGGATCTAAGAGAGAAGGATAATAAAATCCAGTCACTGGAAATTAGATCAAGTGAGCCGAGTACATAGGATTCAAAAATTCGATCACTAGATAAAAGTTACTAATGGAGGAAGAATGGTCCATGATGGAGTGAATCATGCAGACATGTTCATGTAACAATATTGTTAGAGAGGTTGTGATGTTATGATGGTGTTTGGATTCTCTTGTCTTGCAGAAAAGGTGATGAATTAATTAAGGGCATGATATATCAAATAAATTGTTGTGAAGGTGGAGATTGTTGGAAACATGCAATCGAATTTCCCATGCGGTCACATATACATGCATGCAGTTATGTTAGGAATGTGCATGCATGAACTCTTTTGTGAACAGATTGTGTAATTGGTGGATCTAATTATAATTAGTTAGTCTAACTGTTTGAGATATGCTATATATATGAGCATACCCATAGAGGTGAGAATGTAATGTGTAGTGAGTGTGTGAGAGAAAGACGCAATACTGAGGTGATTGTGTGTATGAGAGGAGATGATGGTTGTATTCATGTGATGGCTATTGTAATTATCCCTTGAATAATAAGAATATTGATTATCATTGCCTAGTGGTTTTTTCCCACATTGGGTTTCCACATAAATCACTCTGTCAATTGTGTGATAGTGGTTTTGTTGTGTTTGGTTTTCTGTTCTCAGTTTTATGATATGTTTATGCTTTGTTTATGCTCTGTTTTTTCTTTCGTTTACCAACACTTACTAGTTAGGAACTATAACAAGGAAACTAGGAAGGGACCATGAAGCAAGGTGGATGCATCGCTTGTTGACAATCGTCGAAGGATTTGTGCAAAGTTTTCCATCATCTCGTTCCTCTGTCACTTAAGGGATTCTTCGAGTGACATTTTGAAAGGATCTCCTATCTCGTCATCTTTATTTTCTCCCACCATGGATAGTTTCTTGGGCATGTGAGAGAAGTTTTCCTCAAGAGAAACAAGCTCGAGACCCAATTCTCTATACCCTAACCGCTTCAGGGACATGCATTAAAAAACGACAAGGAGCAGATCGCTCTGATACCACTGATCTGTATTTATGAGAAGAAAGAAATGAAACCAAAGATTTATAATGTTAACACAGAGACACAGTGAATAATAACAGAGATACAGTAAAACTTTACTTCGATTAAATAATAAATATGTTGAAAACTGTAAAATGCAGACTGAAAACAAGCTTGCTAGAATGGTGGCAGTGTATCTCTAAGAAGAGATGTGAAAACTACGCTCATTTGCAAGAAGATGAGTACAATGAGGCTCTAAAAGAATTTTTATAATGAGCATGAATGACAAAACCCTAGACATCCAAAAACCTAATCCTATGAGATGAAGCACCAAAAGTCATGTGGGCCCCATTGGGGTAACTTAGTACATCAACTTCTCAGGGTCGTAACTTTTGCATACGATCTCTGTTTAGGGCGCATGATAGCTTGTTGTAAATTTATTGATGGGGATCTTCATTTACGAGGATCAATAAGAGCCTAAGATAGTCATTGAGGTGTCTGATTGTAAAAAAATGTCATTTAGGCCCTCAAAATGGCCCTGAAAGTTCAGGAACTGAAAAAATGCTAAAAATAGTAAGTTGCCAAAAAATTGTTTTGGGCCAGTTGGACAAGGTGGGTGGCCATCGATATCCTCCTGGATCAAAATAAATCTTACCAATTATGGAAAAAGAGGATCATATTCGATCATAGTTTCTTCATTAAAGTTCATATTCAATGATATTTTCTATTAGTTTCCAATCATATTTCCTTCTTCAAAGTTCTTGTTGGTCATAGTTCCTTGTTCCTTTCTTGATCAAAGTTCTTGGTTACCAAATTCCTTCAAACTATGACCATTAGAAACTTTTATTGATGAAGGAACAAGATGATCATAGATTATCGGTCATAGTTCCTTTATGGTTTATTGGTCAAAGTTCATAGTTAGGAAAGTTCCTTAGAAGTATGACTAGTAGGAATTTTGAATGAACGAAAAATAATAAGAACTCATAAAGTTTCTTGTCGTTCATTGTTCATTTTTCTAATAGGAACTTTGATCAACAAACATTGGCTAGAGTCCTTGTTGGTCAGGACATTGACCAAGGGACTATAAAGGGACTTTTAACTCTGTCCAATAGGAACTTTGACCTATAGGACCAATGTCCAGGAAAGGATGTTGACCAATGAATGAAAAATATGGTCATAGTTTGTCAGTGAAAATTCCTTCATAGTTCCTTGGTCAAACTTCTTGTTTAGGAAATTTCCCTAGAATTATCACTGGAAGGGACTCTGAATGATAAGAACTTTGTAGTAATAGGAACTTGGGTGAAGTTCCTATTGGTCATAGTTCCATTTTCTAATATGAACTTTGACTAGAAAAGGTTGGAAAAACTTCTTACTGTTGGAAAAATGCCAATGAATTTCCCGTGTAGTCACATATACATGCATACAACTATATTAGGAATGTGCATGCATGCACTCTTTTATGAACAGATTGTGTAATTGGTGGATCTAATTATAATCAGTTAGTCTAACTATTTGAGATATGTATATATATGAGCATACCCATAGGGGTGAGAGTACAATGTGTAGTGAGTGTGTGAGAGAAAGACACAATACCGAGGTGATTGTGTGTATGAGAGGAGAGGATGGTTGTATGTCTGCGCTGAATATTGTAATTCTCCCTTGAATAATAAAAATATTGATTATCATTTACCTATAGTTTTTTCTCGCATTCAGTTTCCACATAAATCACTCTGTCAATTGTGTGATTGTTGTTGTGTTGTGTTTGGTTTGTTGTTCTCAGTTTTCTGCTTTATTTATGCTTTGTTTTTTCATTTTTTGCCCAACAAGTGGTATCAGAGCACAGATTTGAAGGATCTAAGAGAGAAGGATAATAAAATCCAGTCACTGGAAATCAGATCAGGTGAGCCGAGAACATAGGATTAAAAAATTCGGTCACTAGATAAAAGTTACCAATGGAGGAAGAATGGTCCACGATGGAGTGAATCATGTAGACATGTTCATGTAACAATATTGTTAGAGAGGCTACGATGTTATGATGGTGTTTGGACTCTCTTGTCTTGCAGAAAAGGTGATGAATTAATTAAGGGCATAGGTAAATTGTTGTCAAGGTGGAGATTGTTGGAAACATGCAATCGAATTTCCCATGCGGTCACATATACATGCATGCAGTTATGTTAGGAATGTGCATGTATGCACTCTTTTGTGAAACAGATTGTGTAATTGGTGGATGTAATTATAATTAGTTAGTCTAACTATTTGAGAGATGCTATATATATGAGCATACCCATAGAGGTGAGAGTGTAATGTGTAGTGAGTGTGTGAGAGAAAGATGCAATATTGAGGTGATTGTGTGTATGAGAGGAGAGGATGGTTGTATTCATGTGATGGCTATTGTAATTCTCCCTTGAATAATAAGAATATCGATTATCATTGCCTAGCGGTTTTTTCCCACATTGGGTTTCCACATAAATCACTCTGTCAATTGTGTGATAGCGGTTGTGTTCTATTTGGTTTTATGTTCTCAGTTTTATGCTCTTTTTATGCTTTGTTCATGCTCTATTTTTTCTTCCGTTTACCAACACTTACTAGTTAGGAACTATAACAAGGAAACTAGGAAGGGACCATGAACTATAACAAACATAAACTTACAATCTATGCTAGGAAAGTTTCATGGAATTATGACTAATAGAAACTCCAATTGACATTACCAATGTTAGGATAGGAACTTTCACTAATGAAAGAACAAAAAGATCATTTTAAACCATATTCCATTCAATAGAGCTATGGTCAAGAACAATTCAAAATTGGTCATAGTTCCTTCATCAAAGAAATTCCTATCGGTCAAAATCCCTATCAATTGTTGGTCATAGTTTCTTCATCAAATTTCATGTTGATTATAGTTCATTGCTCCATTTTTGTTCAAAGCTCCTAGTTAGAAAATTCACTAGAATTATGATTGACATGAACTCTCGCTAATAAGACCAACATTGGGACAAGAGCTCTGACATTCCTTCATATTTTCCCAATGAAGCAAAGTCATGATAGGAACTCTATCATTTATTCATAGTTTCTTAATGAAGAAATGTAATCATGAAAAGAACTTTGATGGACAAAGGAACACGAAGATTGTCGTTAGTGATATTTCATTCGATATATTTCATGTTAGGTAGAGTTCATAATTGGTCATAAACCTTCATTGGAGTTTATATCGATCAAATTTCCTTCACCAATGTTCTTGTCAATTACAATTCATTGTTCCTTTATTGATTAGATTTCCTAGTGATGAAGTTCCTTAGAACTATGACCACTAGGATGAATGTTGGGACAAGAACTTTGATTTATGAAGGAACAAGAGTATCATAGTTTGCTATTCACAATTCCTTCATATCTCTCTAGTCAAAGTTCTTGATTAGAAAATTTGGAACTATGACTAATAGGAACTCTGGTTGAAGTAATAGGAACGGGGACTCAACCAAAGTTCCTATAAATCATAGTTGTTTTTTCCAAAAATAAATTTTATTGAAAAACATTGGTCATAGTTCCTATTGGTCAGGAACTCTAACTAGGGAACTATGAAAGGATTACAAATTCTAACTGATATGAACTTGAACCAATAAGAAAATTGTTGGCCAAAGTTTCCTTGGTCATAGTTCTTGGTCAAGAATGTTCCCTAGAAATATGATTGATAGGGACTCCAACTAACATGAGTAATTTCAAGATGGGAATTATAATCAATAAAGGAAGAAAAGGATTTATTTTTTTGGGCCATTTTTTCTATTTTTAGCGGTTTTCCAAATTAATCCTGGATTAAGGAATTAGGGTTTTGGTATCTAAGAAATACCTAAAAACATTGTATATATTGTATGGTGAATTGTGAAATTTGAAATAATTAATATAAGAGAGGTTTTCCCCGATTGAGGGTTTCCGGTATAAATCTATGTGTATTATGTGTATGAGCCATTGATTAAATTCAGTTTTGCTTAAGAATCTATATGCATTTCTTTACTTCATGTTGGTCACTATAATTGCTTAATTAATTTCAAACAACCAAGTGAAACATAAATTATCAACCCAGGGAAGTCTTTTGTTTCAAAGATAGCTGTGCACTATATATGCTCAATTCCAAAAGCACTTAGTGTTGTAGTAAAGAAATCTTTACTCATGTTGGTCACTATAATTGCTTAATTAATTTCAAAACAACCAAGTGAAACATAAATTATCGAACCCGTGGAAGTCTTTTGTTTCAAAGATAATGCGGCACTATATATGCCTCCAATTCCAAAAGCACTTAGTGTTGTAGTAAAGAAATTATTCTATCTCTAGACGGTCAAGGAACCGGAAGCTCCAATTAAATCACAGAAAGAAATCTCCCAATTGCAATTCCTTGTAGTTCAATGTTAAGAACTCGATTACATTTTAAAGTATCATTGCAATGGGAAAGAACTAATTATCTTAAAAACGGTATAGAACGTGACCCTTATTCTCAAACAGAGACTTCAGCATCAACACTCTTTCATGAAAGCAATAATGCGTAAAACAATAAGCTCTATCTAATGAGAACAAAGCACTTAGTTCCTTCGTGTCTAAGCAGAAACCTTGGGCCTTACCTTTGCTTCTTAGCACATTTGTGAGATTGAAGTCTACAGAACAAGTAACTGGGATTGCTTTCTGCTGTGATCTCTCTAACCCAGCCGACAATTACTGTGAAAGCAAACAAATGGTAGATGTTTTGGTTCTTTCCTTTCGAGTAGGAACCCTTAATCCAACTCCCCATAACACACTTGCGAGGTAGAAAGGAAATCTACGTAAGACAAGGTGTTGTGGTCCCTACTCAGATAGGAAGGAAATACAATACCTTGTCTTATGTAGACTTCCTCTACCCCTGCAAATAGGCTAGCCAAATTGCAGGGGTAAAGGAAGTCAACAGAAGACAAGGCGATGTAGTAACTTTCTATCTGAGTAGGAACACATTAACCAAATCCCTGGCTAACACAATTGCAGGGAAAAGAGATCTACCAAAGTCAAGATGGTTAGATTCCTTCCTCAGTTCGAAAGGTGAACCTTTTATCTGCACTCTTCCTAACACCTAATCAAGTAGGAATGAATTCTACGAGGGTCTCCGATATTTTAATCCCTTCTGCCCTGTGAATCTTTAATCATACCTTTGCTAACATAGAATCACTACACAAGATTGCTAATAAAGAATTATAAGTTCGATTCAATAACTAAGACAGTCGAGGTGTTTCAAAGAACGAAAATCCATCAAACAGTTGTTTCAAAGAACACTGGAACAAACTATAAACAAGAATTAAACAATCACACTTCTAATCCAGTAAGGAATCTTGTGAAGAAGGTGGGCCTCCCTTCTCACAATATCCCCCTGAACTGAAAAAACTTAGAGACGATTTATCAAAGCGGTCTTCTATTCATCCGTTGAAATATCACATTACAAATTGGAAAGATCAAACACATCCCGCTTCAAATTCTTAGTACATAAAAAGTTTGATTCTCGAATGGTGATTTCCTTGAATTTAAAGGGAAATCCCATCGATACAATCATTATACCCAGATCCTACACTAAATCGGATCTTTCTAAATCAGCATAGGGTGTCCTATCTTCACGCAATTCAATCGCTAATGGGGTTGGACGGCATTGTTGTTACTACCGGTAACGGCTTCACATAGTCGCTAGTGTTGTTTCAAAGATCGCGAATTCACGCCCGTTTCAAAATTTTGGTATGTGAATTAAGCCGACCTGCGGTCGGTTTGAATGCTAGTCGTCAGACTGTATTTCAAAGATCGTATGCCTCCCTTCCGTCTCAAAGAATCCAGACTTCCGAATCGAGTGATTGTCTGTTCGGGCTTATGCGCCTCAAATTGTGTAGGCAAATTGCTCGCATCTCGTGATTCGAATCGTAGCAGCCCTGTTTCAAGAAATTTACTTAGATAGTTCTGTTTCAAGATCGGCCTTGAATACTATTCTGCAGTCATGGACACTTATGCTTCTAATCAATGGTTAGGTCAAAAGTAATGTAAAGTATTATGTAAAACAAATTAAACATATGAGTTGATTAGATAGATATGATTCACGTGCGATGAAGGGTATAATAATGGAAAAAGTATGGGCAAAAGGGCACAATATGTGGTCCCAACATCCCACTTCAAGGTGTTGCATGTCCTCAGAAATTTATCTCAATCGAAGTCCTGGATAACACTGATCGTAAATTACTCAAGCAAAGAATCAGGGAGGTATTGTCTCGTCCGGGCTGTCAACCCTTGCACCTCCTCGCATTCGCTTCCATGTCATCGCCTTCTAGGCGCTATAACCGGATTTTATATTTTTCTGTAGGCAACCAGGGAAGGGGAAAATGGAAGTGGTACCCAATCCAATTTTCAAAGACAATGTCTCACAATAATCGGATATAACTGGGTACCCTATAGATTGCTGCTTCTAAGTTGGCACGTCCAAAAGGGTTATATTGTTGCCTCTTCGTGGAATGCCGCTGCATCGTGCTATTGGCCCCAGAGGGCGTGAGTCCTGTATGGAACCGATGGTGCTGCTTCCAATAACCTAATCATTTCTCGGGATTGCAACCGCAAAATACGGTTCCTACCATCCTTTTTCTTTAAGAAACGCATGATACCGCGGCGATGAATATGGCTCTCTTTGAGTTCCGGGTCCGATCCGCAGAGGTGATTGTCTCTATCATATTGGCAACCTAAAAATCAATTCTGCCGTTGCAGGATTTGGATTACTCTGAGAAGAAGCAAATGCTCTGCCGAACATCCCCACAAGAGGACTTATGTTCGACTCATTTTCCGAATAGCCTCATTATGGAAATATGCCTCACTGTGAGAGGTGCCGGTCTCGGTAGAGGTGTACCAATGTTTAATAAAATCTATTGATGACATGATTTCATGGGGATTTCTAATATGTAATCAATCCGAAAAGCACATGAGTCTTCCTCAGGAATAAAGAATAGTTACGTGATGGTTTCCTTGTGGCCATTAGTTGCTGCATCATATCAAAAGATCTTGATAATTCTATCTTTTAATTCTCTATTCTTTTCTTTGACTTCTCAATTTCCGACGGTCGTCCAATGCTTCCCATTTCGAGAAAGTGTGATTCCTCCGTGTTTGCCCGTAGTACTTGCAATTTCAGGATTGTGCTTCAAAGATACTCCTTCTTCCACTTTTGTTTTTCGGCATATTCATCCCACGGTGAGAAGTCTGCCAAAGATTTGTGTGGTGGGACCGTGCGTGGTTTGAGTGGACTGCTCCTTGGAAGTGGAGAGATTGTCTTGACTATGAGGGGTGACTTCCTCCATGGGTATTGTTTGCACGGCCTTATTGACCACAGTTGGAGCTTCTCTTGATATTGGAGTATTCTATCTTCCTCTTGTGTTGGGTGCCAGCTTTAGTTTTGAGCTCTTGATAGATTCTCGGTCATTCTTGTGTTACGTACCGGTTTGACTTCAAAAGGGAGAAGGAATGGGGTCGCCCTCGGTAACGAACTTGAGCTATTTTATACCCTACCTGATAATAAATATCTCCACACTGACAGCACATATATTCCTTACACAAGCTCTCTATTGTAATTCCCTCTGACATGGTCGCTATACAAGCTAGGGTGTACAAATTTAGTTACTTCTCGTATGCTTCCTTTGCCATGGCTAATTCTTGTTGATATGCTTCCAATTGAGACTTTAAAACTCGTTTTCTTTGCAAGATATCAGACATTGTTGATTTAGATTTAGAGATAATCGTTCTTGTGTTGCACCATCAATCTCCTTTAGCCGGTTCTTGTGGAGCAAATTTACGGAATAGCTATCGATACCGTGTTTCAGCCTTTCGGTGTAGGGAGAGTAGTGTTTCGGCACCTTCAACTTCTGATTCATGCATGTCAATATCCATATCAGTGAATGGTTCTTGTGTTTCAGCCATGTTACTTGATGCTGTAACACCACCTTCATGTTACTTGATGAAGGTGGTGGTGCAGCATCCTGTGATTCCTCACTCTCAACATCGCTGACTGGTTCTGGTGTTGCAGTCAATGGATTCTTGGCCGCTTTGCTTGGTGAGGGTGGTGTTAACATCCGGTCTCAATTTCCTTGCTTTCAACCGCAATACCGGGATGATTTGGTTCTTGTGTTTCAACTGTTGGATGGGTAGCTGCTTGTGTTTTTGGCTACTTCAAAAACAAAGGATGTCCGGGTTTCCAATTCCTGGAGCATTATTCCAATGTCAGCGACTGGTTCTTGAGTTTCGTACCATGGTCGCTCGTTTCACCCATATCGGTTCTTGTGTTTCAGCTAATCGAAGTAAGTAATCGGTTCTGGTGTTTTCACTCGGTGGTGAGATAGATATGCATTACGCTTAGGCTGCCTAGTTCTTGTGTTGGAAAAATACCATGGTTAGAATAGGCAAAGGTCCCGTGTTGGGGGAGATTAATGGTTTACCGAAGTTTTCGTAATTGATGGAGGGTCTAGGGTAGTGGTCATCCGTGGTGGTCTCATTGAGACTTTCATTACAAGAAGGGTGGAAGGGGCTTTATTTGTCAGTCGCTTTTTATGAGGTTTCTCCGAATGGCGTGGCGTGGAATGTTTTCTCGTCTCGTAATCCCGCTAATTAGGATATGAAGGGTATGAAGAATCACTGCGCGGTATGCAAGGATTCTCGCACAGTAGGGGACCGATTATCGTGACATAGTCGCGGGTATCTTGGGAGAATCCGGGTGGGTTTGTCGGCCGCTGCCTGTGGAATTTCGGTTTCCAGCGGCTGGTACATGGTTTATAGGTGGATGATTCTGCTCAAAACCCCTATTGATGAGTAGTTAGACCGCCTAAGGTAAGTGATTGGTTTGGATCCTTTTCTCTTCGACAATAGTGTGCCATGTTCTTGAGACAACCCAGCAAAAAGTATGGAATATTAACCCGCCTCCTCGATGTCTTAGATGAGAAAGCAAGAGGAATTGTGTTGATAGGACTACCTCGAGCATTTTGCACCGCAGTCAGGTAGTGCTTGATAATCGAAGCGACCTCCGCCATCGGGGTGGTAGTGAGTCGAGTTGAACCCCTCTTCCTTAGTATGATTTCTTCTCCATCCAGAAGAAACTCGCTGACATCTACCAATGATGTGCTTTATGCAATCCGTCGAGGTACATCCATAGGGAGTCCAGACCGGCAAATATGTCTTGTTTCCTCGTCATTGAGATTTGGACACCTGCAATGACCGAATGATCCTCTTGGAAATTTCTAGCGAATTGTAGTACCTATGGTTCATTGTATCCCTGGAGCCTTCTGAAATAATGGAGCCAACCTCCTTAATTAAGATTTCATATGTCACGGACAATGTTCTCGGGAGCAATGTTGTGGTGGCGGGTTCTTTGGGGATCTACGTGTCCTCCCATGGCTACCGGTTTGATAAGATAATACCAAGAGTTCGCGTAATGACCGACGCAGAGTAAGCCCGAGGGTTTATGGAGGAGTAATGGTTAAATGCGGAAAGATAGTAAAATAGAAATGGCGGCCATGAAATCGGAGGGTATGATGGATATTATTGATTTTGACGTGGTAGAATCGGCCCCTTCCCCGGTAAGCGATTAATCAATGGGTCTTTAAATGGTTGATAGCTACCGAACATTTCATTAACTACGCCCAATTGGATTACATTATTTTACATACCTTTGCCTTACCATTTCATTTGTTCACCAACCGTGATTTGATGCTTGTTTGTGATGATACTGTTTCGGCTACCGCTTTTGATCATCATGTCACCGTTGTTTGAACTATCGCTTCGAGGCTTAAGAGGCTGTTTTCGGTGGAAGGCGGTAAGCGAATGCAGAAAAATTGAAGAATTGCTTATAGATGAAGAACTGCTGATACTGAAACACCAGTTATCGGAAGGAAATCAAAGGGTGTTGAACGGTAGTGTTTCAAAGATCGCGATCGGATGATGAAGGGTTGTCGGCGAATGGTGTTTCAACAATTAGCAAGGCTTAAACAATTGGTCGGATCTGAATTGTTTCAATATGATGGAGGATGAGAAAGATGATGGGGTGGAAGGGAGATGAAAAATGTTGAACAATGGTGTTTCAAAGATCTGGAAAATCGATGAAAGGTTACACAATCGCTATTTCAAAGAACGGAGGAAATGAAAAGGTTGTCGTGTTTCAGCAACGGAGGTGCTGTCACAACGTTGCAAAGAAAGAAAGGGGAAAAAGCTTAAACAAGTACGGAATTCGAGTTGTTTTGGGAGTGAGCATGATGGGGGATGGAGGGATGGAATGTGTTTGGAAATGGGAAAAAATGAAAAGCGCTGAACAGAGGTGTTTCTGGCCAGTCGGGGAAATACCATCAGCTGCTCTTCACCGGGTGTTTCGATCGTGGAGAAGCACATTGTCGCGACAAATGCGTTTCAAAGATCATGAAAAATCATCATGTCAGCACAACTGTTTCAAAGATCGCGGAAAGCTTGTTCTTCGAAGGATCGGTCTTTCCTCAGAGCTTTGAACTCTAAATATCAACCTAGGGCTTATTATTTTGACGTGGGATTATTAGGGGCACCCAAATCTAATCTAATCTAATCTAAGGAAAAGAAAGAAACTACTGTTTAGTGTAGGGTAGAGACCCCTCCATGAAAGAAAACAGCCACCGGGCCATGCATGTTGCCTTAAAATCTCCTCTAGAAAACAAAGTTTCCGGGTACAGACGAAGACGACGACCATTTACAAGTAACGAAGTTATGGATTCATCAATTGTGTTGGTTTTCACCGCTCCATTAGGAAAAACTGTGGTCTACTTCGGTATGGGTCTTAACCATTCCTACGCAGTCTTCCTTGAAATTCTTTGAACCGATAGTCATATAGTAGGGCCCAATTTCCTTTTTGGAACTACTTTTTCTTGATATTTTGTCATGCCATTGTGACCTTGGCTGTTGAATTACGCTGTTTCCGTCAATGGCATCTAGTCTTTTCTCTCTAGTTCATTAAGTTGCTGCAAACTGGCTGTCTGTGCATCGGTTAGATCAAGGCTGGCAGCTAAAGAAGTCCTTAAAGTTTTTATCTCAAATCTAACAGAAAAGACAACACTTTCCTCAGAAAACCAATTCATAGGAGAAAATCCTGTGGTATTTTGAGGGTTCTCAGAGGGGCCCTGTTCATAACGCCTAAGGAGCCCGTTGGACCAATCCTTTCTAATTTCTCTTCACTTTTTTGTGAGAATGGCTTCATAACTTTATTTGTAATTTCTTTCCACCTGCCCATTAGCTTGAGGGTGGTAAGGTGTAGCCATTCTCCACGAATATGATATTTCTGGAGGGTGGCTTGAACCCATGAGAAGAGAAAGGAGGTCCTCCATCCGGTAACTAACTCCTCTTGGCATTCCAAATCGGGTGAAGATGTCTATGAATAAGAAATTTATAACTGCTTCCGCCTGTTCATGGAGTGCCTTGGTCTCCACCCATTTAGTCATATAACTGCATTGCAGACCAATATGTAAACTTTTGATTGGATGGAGGATTGATGGGTCCCATGAACCCTAAGGTCCATCTGTCAAATGGTTCAAGTACTACCCGGGGTTTAATGGCATTTCATCCTATGATTAGGTTTTTCGATTCCACTTCTTTGGCAAAATATCACGCTGTGCCTTGACATATTTCTTTGCATCTTTGAAGATTGAAGGCCAATAGTACCCCATCCTTAGAATTTTGTATGATGTTCTTTGTTCAAAAATGCCCTCCATTGGGGCCATCATGACAAGCTTTCAATATATCATATAATTCCTATCTTCTCATCACACCTTCATCTCTTGATCAGCTCTCAGATAGGTTGTACCCAATTTTAATCCAACTATACCGGCACTTTTGATGAATAATACTTCTGTAGGATAGGTGTGGTGGTAACTTCCCCTCAAGTAACTAGCCAGGGGTTAGCAATATCTCGTGATACCAAGGTGAGTATGTAAAACTGCAAATAAATATTCATCGTGGAAAGAATCATCCATCGATGATTATTGATCGCCAACCCAGAAAGGAAATCAGCAACTACATTTCTTTTCCGCCTATCTACAATTGTGATATCAATTTTGCAATAATAGCAACCATCTCGTGACTCTAGCATTTGTAATAGGTTTGTCTATTGGTACTTGATAGCCGAAAGTGATCGCGATGGACAAAAGTAGAATAGCCGCAAGAATGTACGTCTAAATTTGTTAATTGGTATAAATTAATGCTAGAAATTCTTCTCTCGCGGATCAGAGTAATTGAGTTCTAGGACATATTCTACCGGGAAGGAAATATATAGCATAAGGGAGATGATCTTCTTCCTATCCCAAAATAGCTTCTATTGCAGATCTCACATCGGAGGATATGTGAAAGGAGTACCAATCAGTCCTCTAAGGATAGGAGCTATAAATAATTAATTTTTAAGTGTATTAAATGCCTCTTGACATAAATTAGTCCATTTAAATTCAACATTTTTCATTTTTTTTTTTTTTTTTTTTTTTTTTTTTTTTTTTCTTTTGATAAATATTTTTTAGTATCTAGCATGTCCTAGAAATATTCTTTCCTCTGTTTGGGTTTTAGGAGTTGGAAGATTCTTAATGACTTGTATTTTGGATGGTTCTACCTGAATTCCTCGAGATGAGATGAAATGGCCAAGCACTATCCCTTCACCATCATCATGGCATTTTCCGTATTAAGGAAAGTTGTGCTTGTATACATCTTAAGTACCTTCAAGGTTCTCTAGTGCTTCCTCAAAAGAAACACCATAAGGGTAAAATATCCATAAATATTTCCATAGAGTCATTAAGCATATCGAAAATTCTAAGATCCGCCCTTTGAAGGTTTCCTACATTACATAGTCCAAAATGGGAGGACTCTAGCGTTGTTCCCTCTAAGCAAGTTGGTGAAGGTGGTTTTGTCTCGATCTTGAGGTGCGATTTTAATTTGAGCAAAATCTAATCAAACCATCTAAGAAAAGAGAAGAATTTCTTACCCCATTTAATTATCTAAAACTTGATCAATGAATGGCGCTGGAAAGTGGTCTTTCCGAGGTTTTGTTTAAAGCCTCTATAATCTACAATAATAATTCCATTTTCCGTTCTTTTTGAGAACTATTACCAATGGAGACACCCATTCACCGTCTGATATAGGATAAATAAACCCTCAGATAAGTAATTTTGGAAGCTCTTCTTCGTGATTTCCTCTTAAGTTTGTTCATTCTTCATTGGCTGATAGACACGGCAATCTTCCTAATATATATTCTCGGTGGAGTACATAGGGTCGTGGAGACTCCCCTTCATGTTCCAGTATCTACGCTAACGTTTCTTTGTTTTCCGAAGTAACTTTGTTAGCTGTTGAGTTTCAAAGATCCGGCAGTCGAGGGTTTATATTTAATGTTTTGCCGTGTTCGATTTCAATTGGTATGTTTTGGAGGAGATGGTTTTAGGTGTTTGAGGTGGGCTTTGTCAATCAAGATTTTCTCGGTTATCTAATTCATTACCGGGTAGTTAATTGATTATGAATTGGTGTACTGTAGGATGGCTCACAATAAAATTATTTATAATTTCATCCTCGGAGTCTTTTAGGCTTAGAGCATGTCCGATAGTCAAGAGGTTGGAGTAGGTTGATCCTCAAAGTTTACCACCTGTGCGGTTTACTATTATTAGCGTGGTGTGGCATGAGGGTAGAGGGTCACCTGCTTTGTTTCATAACCATTCAAATTGTCATTGACCCTGATCAACAACTGATAAAAGAATCAGCTGTAGCTAACCAAGGTTCCGCCTTAATTAGAGGGTGACCCCGCTTTGTTTTGCCGCAATCGGGAAATCGGGACTGGTAATTCCAGATTCATACGTGAGATACCGAGATTCAACGACACCTCATTCTTGTTTAATTGTGGATCGATCAGCGAATTCTAGGATAGTAGGGGTTTCTCCGACTTTGTCTTGTAATTGTAGGCAATTGTAAGGTTTTCTAAAGTCATGATATTTATGGTCGCACCAAGGTCTACCAGGACGTGAGGGATTGTTGTTTTGCCAACTTGTACGGTAACGGTAGAATGGCCAGGATCACCGTATTTGACTGGGGAGTCTTACCTGCATTAATGACAGGTAAGACAAATCTCCCATAACGTGGACTGTAGGATCATTACTTTCCTACCGGGCTTTTTGATACGTATATCTCTCTATTGTCCCGGCATAGATGGGTACATCGTGGAGTGCTTGTAAAGGGGGAATTTTAACATATACTCGTAGTTCTAAGAGATTAAAGGTCGGCAGTTCAGGTGTTTTGATCAAGGTTAAATGCTCGAGAAATGGTGTTGTTTCAACATCATTGTTGGAGGATGATTGTACCTTTTCAGTGCATCATGCTCCCGTGTTTCCTCCTTGTCAGGAGAGGAAACGCCATGGTATTCCACTACCTCCCAGACCTAAGATAAGTATTCGTCAGAATGTGCGGAGGAGGGAAAGTGTGGTCGGTTATAAACATCAATGACCGGATACTTTATTATTTGGGTTGGGGTTAGTTGGAACAGGTAGTCAATCTTATTGTTTGTCATCATAGAGGAGTACCGCAAGGAGAGTGGTTGTGGGAGTTGAGGTAATTGATTTTGAAAGGGGTTTGCTGTCCCTTCCAATTTTGATTCCACCGATTTTGATATAATGTTGTTGTTGTGGATTGGTAATCCATGTGAGGGATCAACAAAGGGTGGGCTATTTTGTTGCGTGGTGGCACGCTTGTCGTACGGATGGGTAGTTCATCGATTAGCATATTGCATCCGGGATTAGTTGGGGTAACTCATTTGAGCAGAATGATTATTCTAACGATTAAATGGCATGTTAGAGTTCATACCTTGTCCCTCGCCAGTTGCCATTGTCTCCCTTTGAGTCAATAGATAAACCGCCATCTTCCTCATCCTGTTTGTTGTAATGCTGCTTTAATACCGGGTAAAGATGGACAACAGTATCATGGTCTTGGTCACAGATAGTGCAGATAGTTTTCCTCGGGTCCAATGGACATTCTCTTTGGGTGCTTATCTCTCCATTGAGGACAAAAGATAGACAATACCGCCTACTGGCCATTTCTTTTCTTGATCTCAGAGTATCCATCCGGTGAGGCAAAGAGTCAAGATTTCAAATTTGAAGTCTTCAAGCAAATTTCTTATCTCTACCTTATTAGTTCTCCTCCATTATCGATTTGATTCTTAGAGAATGTAGTGTCCCCAAGTATTTGATTTGTTTCTTTGCTCCTCTTGAACATCTTTTTCATAAGTGGACAATTACATCATATGGTTCCTTGAATATATCCCCTTTCCCAAGCATATTCAAAGATCCAGTCATCCTTACCTCTTTTGTTAAAATAGTTTTGAGGATGTCTCCATTTCACATTAGATGATCGATCTTTGCATTGTATTGAAAGCCTCTCTACAAAGTCCCTCTAGATTCTCACCTTCTTCCATCATTTTGGGGCTGAAGCCTCCTTTTTTCCTCGGGTTCTCGCGAAGAGTCCCGGCACTTGTTCAGAATGGCTTCATTTGATCCCATTATGCATTTTCCGCTCATAAACCATCTTAATGCATTTCCTTTAATGTTGATGGAAATAGTTTAGTTTCTGAGCATTGTAGCGAATCACAGCTTCACAGTATATCAACTCGGAATGTAAATTACCGTGATCCTCTGATTATAGCCCATGGAAATTTGGCAATGTCAGAGTGGGATATTTTTCATGGAGCTGTTCCTAAAGGGAAATCACCAATAGGAAATCCCAACGTGGAGAAAAATTTTTCATCTTGTACCTCTTCTTCAAGATCTACTTGCTCTTGATGTAATCGCTTATTAAACTCATCCATATTTCTTCTGTCTACTCCACAAGGCTTTTACTCTTGTCTCCTCAATATCCCAATATTTGATCATCCCACTCAAACTTCTTTCCTGCTCCAAAGATTGTTCAAATGACATCGGGAATCTTTTTTGAAGCTTGTTGTTGGGTAGCATCCGTGACTTGGATGTAATGTCGCCAATGAAAGTTTTTCTTCCTCCTTTTCCTTTTCTACACCAGAAGGTTAGTATCTTGGGGTTTTGGGGTCTTTGCATTCTTTTATCTAAAAGAAAAGAAAATCTAAATGCTTCTAAAATCTATATTATCTTCCTAACGGAGCCAAAATGTTGGTCACTATAATTGCTTAATTAATTTCAAACAACCAAGGAAACATAAATTATCAACCCGTGGAAGTCTTTGTTTCAAAGATAGCTTCACTATATATGCTCAATTCCAAAAAGAACTTAGTGTTGTAGTAAAGAAATTATTCTATCCGTATTTCGTCAAGTGAACTGAAGCTCTGAATTTTATCACAGGAAAGAAATCTCCCAATTGCAATTCCTCAGAAGTTCAATTTAAGAATCCTCGATTACATTTTAAAGTATCATTGCAATGGGAAAAGAACGACTATCTTGCAATAAGAGAACAAGACCTGCCTCAAACAGAGACTTCAGTATTACCACTCTTTCATGAAAGCAATAATGCAGAAAACAATAAGCTCTATCTAACAGAGAACAAAGCACTTAGTTCCTTCTCACTAAGTAGGAACCTTTGGCCTTACTCTTTGTTTAGCAATAATTTGTGAGATTGAAGTTCACAGAGAACAAGGCACCGATTCTTTCGGCATGATTCTAAACTCAGCCGACATGTGAAAAGTAAAGCATATAGTGAGTAGGATGTTTGGTTCTTTCCTTTCTGAGTGGAACCCTTAATCCAATCCCTCGGCTAACACACTTGCAGAGGTGAAACGTAAGCAACCCTTCCTCATTCCTGAGCAGGCACTTTTAACCAAATCTCCGGCTAGCAATAATTTGCGGTGGATAAAAGGAATTTCATTGCATATTACAGGTTATGTACCCTTCCTATCGAAGCGGTGGACTTTTAACCAACTGATAAAGCACACCTTGTGAAAAGAGATTCCATCAAGTCAAGCATTGTTTTTCAGATTCCTTCCTGCCCCGAGCAGAACCCCATCCGCGTGACTCACCAACACCTAATCGGGCGTAGGAATGAATTCCCACAGAGGGTCCTGATATTTTAACTTTCTCTCGTCTGCGGTGAATCTTTAATCAAACCACAACATAGAATCACTGTTAACAAGATTGCTGATAAAAGAATTATAAGTTCTATCCAATAACTAAGACAGACTCAGTAGTGCTTCAGCAACTAAAATCCATCAAACAACAAGTTTCAAAGAAATAACAACAAAACAAACTATAAAACAGCGAACGGTGTTAAACGTCACTTAATTCAAGGGGTGAATCTTGTGAAGAAGGTGGGCCCTCCCTTCACAAAAGATTCCCCTGAAACGGAAACCAGAGACGATTTATCAAAGCGGTCTTCTATTCATCCGTTGAAATATCATATTACAAATCGGAAAGATCAAACACGTCCCCGGGCTTCGCCTTTAGTACATAAAAAGTTGGATCCTCAAATGGTGATTTCCTTGAATTGAAGCGGAAACCACGATACAATCATTACATGTTGCATCCGATCCTACACTAACGACCTTCTAAACGCGATAGGGTGTCCTATCTTCACGCGAACCGATCAAGCACGTGTGGGCCGGACGGGCTACTGTTGTTACGGGCCGGGTGTAACGGGGTTTCTTCACATACGGCAGTGTTAGCTAAGATCGCATTCACGCCCCGCTCAGCCCACGCGGAATTGGGCGCCGACCGGTGGGTCGGCTTTGACTGCTAGTCGTCAGACTTCGTGGTTTCAAAGATCGCGGCGCCTCCTCTGTCTCAAAGAATCGGTGACTGAATCCGAGTGATTGTTCGTTTCATCTTAAGGCCCTCAGATTGTGTAGTGTCTGTTTCGGCATCCGTGATCTTCGGATCGGTAGCAATTTTCCTGTTTCAAATAGCCTACTTAGATAGTTCTGTTTCAAAGATCGCATTTTGAATACTATTCTCGCGAAATATGGACACTTTATGCTTCTAATCAATGGTTAGGTCAAAAAGTAATGTAAAGTATTATGTAAAACAATTAAACATATAGTGATGAGAGTGACGTTGTATACCTTGGAGTGATCGGGATGAAGTGATAATATGAGTCCGAAAATGTGTGATGGCTGGTATAATAATGGAAAAAGTATGGGCAAAAAGGGTACAATATGTGGTCCTAACACTTCATTGTGTTTAAACTTACGTGATCTTAGGCATTCACAGTTCCTTTGTCATATTTTTTGATGGCCATAGTTCCTTCATCAAAGTTCCTATCGATCATATTTCATGTCATGAATGGTTCCTTTGTTATTAAGAGTTCATGTTGGTCATATTTCAGTTTGTCATATTCTAAGTTCATGGTAAGGAAATTTCCCTAAAATTATGACCCACTGGATGAGAAATAATTGACAAGAACTTTGATTGAGTTCCTATTCTTATTCCTTACTTCAAAGTTCCTTTGTAATGATCCCAAAGCTCATTATGCAAGGATCATCGCTTTTGGTGTCTTTCTTTAAACCTTTCTCGGTTGTGGTATTTCGTCAAACAGCTTGTTGATCTATTTGTTTACTTGTGTTTATATGTGCATGCAAAGAAATAACAAGAATAGAAAACCATGAAACATACCTCAACCATATGTAATATGATATACAAGCCAAAAAACATCACAAATCTTCTTTATTCATAAAATAGAAGAACCCGCTACAATGAAGATACCGACGGTAGAATGCTCAACAAATGGCTAAGATGATAGACAATAGATAACAAGTATGATGCTACAAAATGCTCCTAACAATACAAAATAAGCCCAAAGGTTGGATAAGATGAAGACCAATGTCAAGTGTCAAATCCTCACTACTTGAAGATGCCATGCTCTGCTGGAACACCGAAGCTCTCAACAATTCGGCCTTGGTGCTAAAGATGTCCAATCACCTCCAAAAAATATGCCAAACAAGAGATCTGGGGTGATGCTAAGAACAACTCTGTGCACCTCACCTCCAAGATTCTCTCAACCTCTATAGATATGAACTCCTCCACTGAATGTTGAACCCCACTGGATCACCTGTCTCCAGATAATTCGACCCATGGGTGAAGGAGGGCCTCCAAAATGCTCTCAAACTTCCACAATGATAGATCAGGACGCCGCAATGAGAACCCAAGTGCTCAACCAAATACCGCTAGATCCTTAGATCTAGCTAACCTCCAACAATGGTGTGCCCTCCTCTCGGGAAATCGTCCCACTCTCAATACAATAAATCAATCCTCCACTGAAAGACTCCGAAAACCACCAAGAATGATGCCAAGACACCTGTAAAGGAAACCCAATACTTGGAATTCCCGAAATCACTTCTCCTTAGCTAGAATGAATCCTTCCTCAATGGATGGTGCACCCTCTTTCGGAAACCCCCAACCTGGGTGCCCTCTCTCTATCTCATTACGAAACCCATGTAGAACTCCCCACAAACTCCAGTAGATCCGAACCAGAATGGTGTGGGAGAGTACTGACACAGACCGGGAGGCCAAGCTTGGGACAAGGTAGGTGGAATATTTCACCAATGAATGGGTCTCCTCTAGGGTTTGTTAAGTCAAAACCCTCAAACCCCAATGCTGGGCTTACTAGCTAAAAACCAGATATCAAAATAAGATCATACATGAATGTACGAGAAGAGGCCCTTTGGCCTTTCCTTTATACTTTTGGCTCCACCTTGTCCCTCCAAAGTGACTTCTATTTGAGTTAATATTTAATTAATTAATTAAATCACTTTTAATTAATTAATTAACCTTTTTACCCTCCGAAAAGCTCCTTATCTCTCCTGTGGCTCTCGGCCACTAAAAGTCACTTCTAGCCATCCCATCCCTCAGAAGGCTTTCTCCTCCCAATTCCAATGAGTTATTACACCGAGGTTCCTCCAAGTAATGTGCTCCAAAATGACCTCTTCAATGATTTCAATTAACTTATAGCTCAAAATAGTCAAAATCATGGAAATCGCCGAATGCAACAAAACCAAAGCCAACCTATACGTAATGGATCATAATGATGGAATATGATGATCAATGCAAGATGGACCCCACAATGCCTCTCAACAATCCATGTACTCGCCATAACATCCATCCGGCTACTCTAGTCATCATAAATCAAGATCAGGATGAAATTAAGGACCTTAGTTGAATATAGTTGTTTTTCCTCCTTGTTGTTCATAGTTCCTATTAGAAATTCTAGACTATGACTAACATCATATTTTTATTTGTAATAGCTATAGATCCAACTAACTTCATATATATGGTGTAGAGAGGGATCAAATCCCAGGAAGTGCAAACTTTTCTCGCTTTTTTTTTATCACTTTCCTCAGGTTTTCTTAATTTAAAAGAAGTTTCCACTTCCAAGGACTTGATCCATCTCCATGCATGATATATGGAGAGTTAACATGGATCTATGTTACTTCTTTGTGTGTGTGTGTGTGTGCACCCCATGTGTCAACTCTTACACATAGCCCCCATAATGACCAACACACCATTGTAATGTTTTAACCATTGATCTTTTTTATGTGCCACATGTCAATTCCATATTAACACAAAGGAATTATATATAAAAGTGATATAAAATTATTTTACTTAAGACATATATTGAAATATTTTATTTATGGTTAATGTTGAAATGTTTTTTCTTATTAATAATTTTTTAAATGCTACATGTCAACTCCATATTGAAAATAAAGTAAATTACACATGTCCATAAAAAGCATTTTTCATGCAATAAATATAATATCTCTTTTTTTGTCCTTATCCCTTTCATTAGTCGTTATATATATCACCTGAGAAATCGGTTGATTAATGCTATGCGATCCATTTGACTAGGATGGGTGACCACCTCAAAATTATTGATCAGTTGTAATCCCAAAAATGATATCAAATATTTTATTTTTATTAATAATTTTTTAAATATCACATGTCAACTCCATATTAAACATAAAATAAATTACACATCTCCATAAATAATCAGTTGTAATCCCAAAAATGATATCAA
>SNQJ01S0101565.1:11042-24389 GCA_010110895.2 Picea sitchensis
GTAATGTTTTCTTCCTCACCTAGTAATCGTCAGAAATACATCTCGTTCATCGATACCTTGTCGATAGTTTGATAGGATCCTGATGATATTTTGTGGAACATTTGTCAATGGTTTGTCATAGCTTAGTCTCTCTACCGACAGAATGGAGATGAAAATGTGATGGAGTTGTGACAAATCAATGGGGCACATTCATCGATGATTTGCTTCTGTTACGATAGACATTTGTGGATCTTCCAATGTACTAGCGACAAAAAAATGATGGCTTTGAGATGAATTTATGGGTCACGTTCGTCGTAGGTTAGTCACTCTTGTGACAAATCAACGAAGAGAAAACCCCAGTTTGGGACCCACATCGGTCGATGGTATGACGTATGTGTTTGTCTATATTGCGACGAAAGTTTGATCATCGTAATTGCAAAGGAGGTGACATGACGAAAAACCAGTTGTAGAATTTGTTATGCTTGAGATGTTGTGGCGATGAACATGCTTTGGTAAATTGTCAAAAAATGGGCCCAATGTGCTAGTTTTACCACGAAACCGCGATCCTGAGAACAAGACTAGTCTTATAATGATGTAATCCAAGGGATAAAAAGGATAAAAATATGGATAAAAAAATTTGTTTCCCATTCAAATTTAAGGCCTTACCAACCTCCTATAGGCCACACAAATTTTTGGGACACAACTCCCCAAACAATACCTCCAAACAAGCCAAAATAGGGATGAAAAAGGTTGAAAAACAAGCCAAACAATCACTTTTCAGGAGGTGTATGTGACTCTCGTAGGTTACATATTTAATCTTATGTATGCACCCTTGATCATTTTAGAGGGCACATATGGGTTCTATACGTGCCATTTCCTTCTACAGAGAGTGTATGCATGCACTTGAGCCTTCTATAGGGCACATATATATGCCAACATTTATGTGTTTCTTAGCGTGTATGTACGTGCTTAATTATTATATAAAAGTAGGGAATGTACACATCTATTTTCAAAGGAAAGAGAATAGAGAGGTCAAAAGGAATGTACACGTCTAAATCCCAAAACACAAAATGCAATAGAGAGGTCAAAAGGAATCCAAAAAATAATGGAAAACAAAGAGAAAAACCAATAATGACTCAGGATGATAGAAGAATCAAATAACCTTGTTTTTGTTTATAATAATCAAACTAAATAACTACTAAACTCAGAAAGAAACATCAACTGAGTCCTAAAGTCCCAGGAGAGACCCTAGACACCTGGCCAAACACCCTTAGACCATAAAATATTTAAAAAAAACCCTTCCTAGGAAGATGTACATGCATGTGCACAAGCAAACCTACATATACACAACTTTCTAAACTGGTGGGTGCATATATGTATGCGACTGTGGTAACTACAAATCACCTATATACTCCAAAAATATTAAAAAGAGAAGAAAAGAGGCAACACAAATGGATCAAATGAAAAAGGGAAAGACTCTAATGATTTCAAACTACTAATCTAAGTATCAAACACCAGTCTGAAATGAAAGAAAATAAAATAAACCAAGAAAACACAACAACAAATACCAAAACATACCCACTAGGGAAAAGTCCCCCGTATGGTCACCAGTTCTTATTTTGGGGGAAAATACCCTGCAGTAGTGGGCTTACTGCAGTGTACCAATGACCATACAAGAAGAAAATTCCATAAAGAGTACTAAGCAAAGATATAATAACTAAATTTCAAGAAAATAACTAACTATTGGGTGAAAGAGAAATATTGACTCACCAGGAGTCCAATAGTTGATGTCATTCCCGATTGTGAAAGTCCCTTCATTCTTTTCCAATAGTTCCTCTGCAACCTATAAGAATAAAAAACAAGAAGACCTATACAAAGAGGTAGTTATATTAATAAATACTCGTTAGTTCTATGAAAAAATACAAAAATATCATAGCAATTAGTATTCTACAAAGTATATATAAAAGAATTCTAGATTTAAACAATACAATTTGAAGGAATGAGTTTATATATTATTGATGAACAATAGTTAGGTAGTTACAAATTTTACATGTCTAATGTGGCACTGACCTATTGAAAGAGATACCAGATTCCTCCACCCCAACGCCTACTATAAGGATTGACTTTGACACTGAATTCACCATGGACCCAAAGAGAATATATGGAAGACTCTTGGTTCAATAGGTTGGCAATGAGAAGGAGGCTGTAAATAAAGGTTTCTATGTCAAAAAAATAGTAGCAACAGGGATATGTATGGGCTTACAGACTCGACGGGGATAGCCATATATGTGTTTTCTCTTATGTGAAAAGTATCATTACCTTTCTCCTTGAGGAAAATGATCATTTTATGTGGTCTCTAGTTGGTTAGAGATAGTTGAGTACAGGTAAAAGGAGTTAGGAAGCTAACCAAACCCGTAACTCAACATTTAATTAAGCATAAATATATTCTTTTTAGCATTTATTAGCATACAACACAATTTTCCCTTGAGTAGCCCATATATACGTGGGTTTCATAACTGTGAAGGTGCGTACATCCTCCACCAAATTGTTCTCTAGAAGGACTCAAGGAGGTATGGGGAAGTGTTGTCTGTAAGGAGGATATAGATTAAGCCACTAAGAGCATTGATGCTTCAATAGTGGAAATTGACGCTATAACAATGTCACTTGTGGGAATTGAACCCTATTAGGGAGGATAACAATCATTCCTCCCAACTACCAGAGCTAAACCCAATCGAAAAATCGCTTAGGTTTCTCTACTAAGAATTATAATTAACATATCTTTTATGTTCGTACATGTAGTGTTATTTTCATATATAGATAGACATCTTTGTAATGGAAATTAGTTACAAGTCTTTGTGTTACAAGAAAGTCAAGGTTTGGTGTAAGATCATTTGGGCCATGGATCTCCCTTGGAGACTCATTACAACTCTCTTATTTATCCCAAGTAGCTTCAACACCTACAACAATGAATTATGGATGAGTTCACTCCATGCTTCATTATCATTTTCAGCCTTAGGGATTATATCTTACTAAAGGAATCTCTCATAAATTATCCCTAGATTATGAGTTTACCTTCTTATGCTAATTTCTATTAAAACTTGATTTGAAACATGATTACTTTAATAAAATGGAGAATATCCTTAATCTTCTTTCAAGGTATGAAATGTCTTCTTTGTTCAATGGAATTTTCAAGTACAATCAAGTTTTAGTAGTTGAAGATGATAGATTGAAAATAACATTCAAAAACAAAGTGGGCTACATTAACATATAGGAGAATGTCATTTGATCTCAAAAATGTTGGAGCCACCATCCAATGTGCATTGGACATATATTTTAGAGAATTAATAAACCAAAATGTGATTGTGTATCTTGATGATGTCAATATTTATTCCAAAACTAGAGAAAATCACATAAACCGTCTTAAATAATTTTTTGAAAGATGCCAAAAGTATGGAATTCCATTGAATCCAAAGAAAATCATTTTTTTTTTTTCATAGAAGGGAATATTATTGGACACATTGTTTCCAAATAAGATACTCTTTTTGGTCCTAAGTGGACCAAAGGTATCAAACAAATCCCTTTACCCCATAATAAAAACGTTATGCAATCTTTTTTCAGGAAAATCTATTTTCTAAGAAAGATGTTGAGTTTAAATGGACTTAAACTAAAACGGTTGCACTTGAAAAATTCAAATCTGCTGTAACATTTTCCTTAGCTTTACGCAATTATGATTTAGATCATTATTTCTTCCTTATACCTTTGCATCAAATTATTCCCTGTTAGCAATTGTTACACATAAAGATTTAAACGGAAGTGAATATCTAATTTCAATCATGAATACCAATCTCCAAGGTGTCAAATTAAATTATACTTCTATAGATAAACACTCATACACTATGTTTCGAGCAATCAAACAATTTATAACTTACATTCTAAAGAGCCATGCAAAAGTAATTTTCCCTCATCTAGTTTTTAGATCATTGTTTGTTCAAGAGGAGATTCAATAAAGAAGGGGAAATTGGATGAATACCACCCAAGAATATGATTTGGATTTCAAACCATCTAACATCATCCGAGTTCAAGGATTGTGTAAGTTAGTTGTTAAATCTCAATATTTGGTCTCATCAAATGAAGATGGATGGGAAAATGAAATTTATGTTTGCACAAATGAATTTTTATATATCCCAACCGATGATAATTTATGAAATACCAATATGTGATATTATCCATGTCATGGAAATAGTCCTTGTAATTTTAACTTCAAAGGAAAAGGGGCTCTATGACCAAAACATGTGCAATATAACGTTAGTAATGGAGTTCTTTTACAACAAGTTATGATAGTTTTTTACTAAGATGCTCAAAAATGAATTTAGAAGAAAGTGTATTGAAATATATTCATGATGATTTTATTGGTGGTCACCTATCCAAAGAGACCACAACTCATAAGATCTTAATAGCTAGTTTTTATTGGCCTACATGATTATGAGATCCTCACCCCATATGTCCAAAAATGTCCAAAAATGAGAGATTTGTCAAATGAGTGTTGGAAAATAAAATAAAGAATCTATCCCACTAAATACAATTAAAATTGATAGACCATTTGAGCACTGGGGATTGGATATCATTAAGGATATCAATCCTCATTCTTCAAATAAACATAAACACATTTTAATTGTGACTGACTACTTTACAAGGTGGGAAAAAGTTGCTCCTCTCACCCATGTAAATGAAATGGTTGTCATATAGTTTCTTGAACAAAACTTGATCACCAAGTTTTTTGTTCCATATGTAATTGTGTGCAACAAATCTTCATGTTTTTCTTTTTTACAACTATCTAAGTTTGCATTAGATAAATGAATTATTTTGAGATATGCAACTAATAACTATTTGCAAGGAAATGAAGGTAGTTGAATCTACTAATAAAATTTTTTATTTGTGTTTAAAAAAAGTTGAGAATCATGAAAATTGTCATAATGCACTACCTATTTCCTTAAGGGGTGATTGAGTAATACCAAAAGTTACTTTGGGGATATCTCCCTATTTCCTAATTTACAATAAGGAGACAATTGTACCTCCTAATATCTTCCTTCCTTCTTCACAACTTTCCCAATCTGCCTGAGACCACCCTTCTTCAACCATTCAAAAAAGGATTGACACATTATTCATGTTAGAAGAAGAAAAGGAAAAAGATAAGCAAAACTTTGTTTCTCATTACAAGGAAAAAGACAAACCTTCACTTCGGGTCTCCAGGGTTACTCTGACCATCATCTTTCGACCAATGGTTTAGATCTTCTGAGCCCTGATCCTCCGAAAAATCGACAATCATGGGTATGTCTCCCATAGGTCTCATGTCCTAATCCGATGAAGGGTCAGGATCTATTGTCTACGCCGATCTAATGGTTGTGATTCCTCTAGGATCAAAACCTAAATTATTTGTTTGGGAGGCATTATGTTTAATGGTCGAGATCATTTTTCTTCTTCAAATCAATGGATGTGATTCAATCTACTCAGGATATGGGATTTTGTGATGATAACAACCCAAAATTGGACTTAGCCAATTCAACAATATTTTCAAGATTATCATAGGGTTTTACCAGGCCTCCTTGACTCTGGATATTACTCTAAAACTAACTAAGGCTCCATATCAATGGTTAATGGAAACACAAGGGTTTCAATGGTTAAGTTTCATTCTTGGACTTAACAATCTGATGACCTTTCATAGAAAACACATTACCATCATCCTTTTATTACGATCCCAGCAATAATGCATACCCACTTGTCTTAATTATAGACTTTGATTTAATTATCATAAAATCACATTCATCAACCAATACAGAGTATTTCACCCCCTCATAACCTATCACAGTAATTATATGTTCCAATGTACAAGTCCTGTACAATTTGCGTAATCCCCTCATTCTAGAAATCACATGGATGTGCATATGAAACATGTTATCAATCCAGTAACAGACATGCGAACTCAGGGATGCACTACAAGAATTCAGTCATCTACACACATTCAAATATGAACAATAAACAACTTTTCCTCACTATTAATAAGAAATGGAAACAACCGCAATGATAGTTATATGTTCAATGAAAGAATTTATTAGCCAATTGACTGTGGGTATTAACGTTTCCACCCAACCATAGGCTTTGGCTCTCAATAACTTTTGCAATAGGCCACCCCTATGTGAAGCCATGATACCACTAGGGAACCTCTCTCTCTCTGGTTCTTAGCAATTTGTTAGGAGCACTCTCCGTCACACTACTCGTGGTATAGATTCTCCACACCTTCCTAACTAAGACATCAACAAGGATTTTTTCAGATACTTTCCCTACATAAAACTCACAACCTTTTCCACTCAGGTAGGGTTCTAGACTCTCATACTAGTTATGTGACCAATTTCTTTCTCTGAGACTCCCCAAACTCTCCTCAAGTTCTCTGTGCATCTCCCCAGTTCTCAACGTCTCCCCTTCCTTCTATCAGAGGGAAACTCGGCTCAACCTCAGGGGTTGTGGAATGGTACGTTGGGTACCTTTAGCTAAAAAAATCATTTTTTCTTAGCCAATACCTCCATGCTTCAATTCATTATGGTGGTTGGTTGCTCAACCACTAGTCCTTTTCTCATTAACTGATTTTCCTTGGGATCAGATTAAGGGTTATTATTCCAAATCAAATATTCCAACAAGGAGGATTGGGGCATATTAGCATGATGAACCCCTCTACATGTTCCCTCACTCTTTCCTCTAGTGGTATCATGTCTAGTACTCAAGGATACACCCCCACAATTAGTTTTTGGCATTTTTCCAATAAATATAATTACAAAACTCATAGGCCATGGCATATAACTCATTAACATGATTAATCACATATATTATCAGGGTTTATAAAAGGGGTGTTACACCAATGCTTTTTAACATCTTCATCCCCCTTTCCCCAAAACTCAGGGTATTGGGTAAGGGACCTTGTAGTTTGTGTTGCCATCAATTAATTTGTAAATCCTGGTAGAATAAATCTAAGAGGTATTGGTTGTGATATTATAGTGTAACTCACCACACTTCCACTATTATTTCCTAATAAACTCATGCAACTAGGAAAACTTAAAGAAATATGAAAAAAAAAATGTTGTAGAAGATTGAAATAAAGAGGTTACCAAACCAGTTGATGACGTTGGGGGAATAGGTGATTAATGGATGATTCCCTTGCCCCCATAATGAGTTTCCTTGAAATGGGGGGTCTCATTCTCTTGTGATATTACATTTAATTCTTGATGAAAACCATTATCTACTTGAGTAACAAGTTCATATTATGATGCAACTCCTTCTGATGTCCTAGATGAATGTTCTTCATTAATGGTGGCACCTACTCTTACTCCATCTACTTCCTTTGAGAACTCTTATCTATGTTTTCTAACTCAGGAACCTTCACTTATAATACCAATTCTCTCCTTCAACCACTGACTAGCCATTATTCATCATCATTTCAATTTTTTCAACTCATCTAGTTTCTCTTTATTATCACCATATGATCCAATCTCCTTTCACAAATGATAGGTGCACTTCGTCAGTGTCTTCATATGATTTTGCCACCATTTTTCAACAACAACATCCCTTCTCAGAGATCATTCATATCTTTCACTCTTCTCTTGTTTGCACCCCATACCTCAAAGAAAACCTCCCGTTATCTTAACTCTTGAACCCTCCAAGAAATCACCCCTTCCCAAGAACATGTGTTTAAGCTACCATATCACCTAAAGGAACCTGGAACATTCCTTCTTCTACTAGTAAGATCTTAATCCACAAAGGTATTTCCTAAAAAGATATTCATATGGATTCATCTTTGAATATAGCTTCTTCTTTTGAGAAACATTGGTGATTTTCTACAACAAACTCAATAATATACCCTTCAAGAGTATTTTTCACCCAAAAATCTACATCTTTCGAGATGTGGTGATCCAGACGATAAAGAGACACTAGAATTTGAGAAGTACATTTAAAGGTTTTCTTAAGACAACCTATATACTCTGGGGCTTATTGAAATCTATCTATCCACTGAAACAACTCCTTAGTAATTTAACCCAGAAAATTTTGTATTAATCACTAGTAGGCTCAACATAGGAAATGGTTTATTTTATAGCCCTAGGTTTCTTTTGCCGCAACTCAAATTCCTTCCTTATAAATGCATCACACTTTCATTCCCACCAGTTTTCAATGTCATACTTGTATATACAGTGAGGCATCCTCTATAAACTCTCTCTAAAGCTCGTTCCCAACAATGGAACCATTTGTTGGAAGAAATTTGAGACCAAGGTTCTCGATGGTTTACCAGCAAAGTGATCCATTGTAGTCTAGGAACACTGCCATTTTCAAACTTTCGCAAGAGAAGGATATCTCACCTGAAGCGTAACTGAGATATGTAAGATAAGGGGAGTTATAGATAATACCTGACTAGATCTAATTATACAACATTCAAATCCATAGTATAACCACTGAACTCATGTTGTGATAACATTCAGACATTAACAATAAAAGTAAGCATAAACACAATAAATCCATAGATTCATCCATATTAAATAAATACAATCATGAAAGAAATTTTTAGGACCCGAATCACATCATTATATTATTTGCAATAGTAAAAAACTACTTTCATATAGTGTATATACAATTGATCTCTTCTCAAAACAAACAGATCTGTATTACATTATCTCTCCTAGAGCGAACAATCTCTTGCAATAAGGGACAACATTATATGGGATTCACTGCAATTTTTCTGGATCCAATCAATTAATCAAGAATATATCTCTCGCAACAGATGAACCAACCAAACTCTCTAGACAACTACTTCCTGCACTTATTTATGTCTTTGCCTCCCGAGCTACAAAGGGATCACACATAGAAATTCAGATTTGTAGATAGCTCAAGCTTGCCCTCGAAAGGAGAGGCTTCCACCTTCTATGCAAAACTTGTAGCCCAACTCACACAGGAAAACTGGTCACAAGAAATTTTGACAACATTTTAGTCATCTACCAATAGGGTCCTCACTCCTTCTTCTCCCTTCTTTTTATAAGAATTTTTACCTTGACATTTTTCCTTTCATGCATAATTAAATAATTTTTAATAATCAATTTAGAGATTATTCTCCCCAAACACATGTCATTCTTCCCTCAAGTTGCACATGTTTTATTTTTTATTTTTAATTAAACCATTTTTGAAATTTTTCCTCACCTCCACAATTTGTTCCTAGATTTTCTCCTAGTTGTCCCTTAATTCCCCAATTTCTCCTTTTTTGTGTCTCCTAACTAATTTACTATTAGAGTTTGATTAGGACTCTTCTCTTAGTTAGGATTTAGATTTTGTTTTTATTTAGGACTCTAACTCTATATTGACACCACATTTCCTCATGAAATAATTTATTTTAATCAAAATTTTTCTTTTATTAATTTCATGCAAACATTGTGCACATGTCTTGATTTTTTTTTTGTGTTCTTCCTTTACTAGTTTTTATTTAGTCTAAGTTTCCCTTATACCATTATTATAAATTTATTTAGGCATGAACATTTTAGACTTAGGTTTTATTATATTCCTATTCATAATTTAATATAAAATTATATTCTCTTTTCTAACAAATTCGAAGTATTCATTTTATTCTCTATGGTCTTCTAATTTTTTTTTAATTTCTCTATACATATCAAGTTTCATTTATTTTTCATTTTAGATTATCATGCAACGTGCCCTTCAATACATACTGAAGTGATCCAAGGGTGTCACTCTTCATTCTCTCTTTTTCTCACTTTTGAATTATTTTGGAAGTTCTCTGATGCTGGGAGTCATTACTCCACTTGTCGACCTTATGTGAGACTAAGGGCTTGTTGAGGAATAAGGAATTATCCTTATTGTGCACCCCTCAGAAATCTTCATGAGCGTCTGTCTCAGTCTACCTTCACAACATCGTGAACCTTTCAGGAATAAGGTAGTCATTAACCTTTAGCTCAGGAGAAACATAGTCGTTAACCTTCAACTTAGGTCACAAAATGAGTGTTATTAGGCTATGAAAAGGACATTGCCACACCTCTCCCTAATCTATCTGATATTTGTGTATGACCCCTTTACTCCATATGTAAGTCAGATTAGCAAGCATCACCATGCCTACATCCATTGACAAAATAATATTAATAAATCTTATACATGAAATCCATAATTGAAATCATCATCATAATACATGCGTAATAAAATCAAGTACTCATAATCAAAGTCAATAGTCCACTCCCTGACTAAATCAGGAGCCCAAGTAATTCTATCAATTCCATCAACATCCTCATCGTATCATGTTTCCTGCACACTCAAGAAACCTCATCATAATACCTGTCAAGGCTATACATCAATATTAATAACATATCATAAATTTCAATACTTAGTTATAGCATAAACTTTAACTCATAAACCAAACCAACTAATCATATCGAACTTTGGTAACTGTTATTATACACAAATTCTACCAATGGTAAAAATTATTCCTATCGTTTCTATTGATCCATCACATACATTCGAAGCATATATTCTAGAATTTGATTCGTTCTTTCTGTTTTTCCATCAGTTTCAGGGTGATGTGATGTACTAAAATTTAATTGTGTGCCCAATTCTTCTTGGAAATTAGTCCAAAAACATCCAGTGAATACCGATCCTCAATAAGATATTATCTTTCTCGGTACACCATGCAATCTTACTCTCTCATGAAAAAAAAATCTAGCTATGTCAGGTGCTTTATATGTCGTATGAACTGGAATAAAATTCACACTCTTCGTCAAAGTGTCAACAACTACAAATATGGAATCGTGTCTCCTTTCCATTAATGGAAATCCAACAATAAAATCCATCGATATGACTTACAATTTTGATTCAAGAATCACATGTGGCTGTAATAATCTTGTGGGATGTCTATGTTCGTCCTTCACTTGCTGACATTCAAGACATCTAGCCACATAATTAACTATATCATATTTAATTCCCTTCCAAAATAATAGTGGTTTAAGATCTGCCTTCATTTTTGTGACTCTAGGATGGGCCATATACACCGCTTGATGAGCTTCGTTCAATATTAAATTTCTCATTTCTTATTCGATCCTACCGAAAAGCCTTTCAATCCGTCCATGTCACCCTTTTCATTAAGAGATAAAATGGCATAAAACTTACATCGTTTGTGCATATGTTTCTTCAATTGTAGGGAAGTAATAAATCTTAGAGACACTTGATTTCTTCCTACAATTACTCTATTTTATCATAAATAATCAATTAAGATTAAAATTTTCATATTACAGTTACGTATCGTGTTGTGCAATTCTAACCAATCCATCCCAATCACAATGTTGTATGATCCCAAGGTTGTGACAAAAATAGATACCCTAGAGACAAATTCACCAAAATTAATATTATAGTATTTAACCTTTCCTCCAACTTTTTGCTTGGCTCTGGATGCCAATTCTACATATCTAAACTCATCTTGTTCGACTACCTTCACCTTAATTATTTTGAGCAAAACACTAGAAATGAAACTCTCAGTAGCTCTTGGATCTATCAAAATACTAAACTATTGATCTGATATCATACATGAAGTGTTGAGCACTGTAGACTGATGTTTATCCTAACGGTTATTCACTGCTACATGAATCCTATGGGTCTTGCCCAGATATCCTACTGTCATCTATCCTGCTGATCCAGGTGGTCTCACCTTATCTATAGGAAAATCTCTACGATAGTGGGGCTCTTGATAATTCTAGCATCCATTATTAGGGTCAGTGCTTCTAGTTCCAGAGGAAGACTCTGCTATTCTAAGGTTTTGAGGTCCCAATCTGTTCTGCAGAACAGATTTATAGTGTTACTGCTGCTGAGGTGTTCTGTACGGAGTCCTTTGGTTGGTATCCTATCTATGTGTGTAGAAAATATAGGTCATCTGGGTGTGTCACACTGCCTAGAAGTATTTCTAATGGGTGTCTGCTACTGCGACGCTCTGTGTGGAGTTTTTCCTATCTATCTAGAAGAATTCCTACTCTGACCTCCGTTGTTCAATTCCTCCTTAACGATAAAATATTTTTGTACTGCATCATGCAAATTCTGAGGCATCAAAATCCTCACTTTAGCACGAATGTTGTAGTTAAGACCAAAAACAAACTTATTCACCTTTAACTTTTTAGCGTTCAGGTGCAAAGCATATCTGAGCAACTCCATAAATCTAGCCTACTCAGGTACTGTACGAATTCTCTGTCGTAAAGCATTGAATTTATTGAGATTTCGCTTAATGAACTCATCATATAGGTACCTCTCTCGAAATCACTCCTCAATCAATTCCCAAGACACATCTATAATGGCCATATTCAACTGTGGTAAGAGTGTCTTCCACCAAAGATGCACACTCCCTTTTAACTGGAAGACTTCCATGTGAAATTGCATGTTGGAGGTATAATTGTGTAATGAAAAACACATTGCCATATTCTCCAACCAAGCTTAGGCAGCTAAACCATCTGTGGAACCCCAAAACTCATGAATTTTTACCTTTTCGAGTTATCTATGAACACTACCACTAGCTACAGGAGTGCGTTGCGAACCCTTAATGGGTGCAGATCCTCTTCCCTCATCATGATCAAGGCGATTTATCAACGCCTCTGACATTGTTTGAAAATACATCATCATAACGTCACCCACTTCAACATTCTCCATCTCAAAAGTATGCTCCTCTCTCTATGGATTAGATCCCTCGAGTGTAGGTGTACTTAGTGGAGGAATACCTCTTCCTCCCACACCCCTATGTCTACTCATTATCTGTCCTCTAACCATTATACATGTCATAAAACAATTTCAATTTATATTAGTGATACATCTTTAATTAAAATAGAATGCATTGGAAGTCATAACGAATAACCATTATACATGTCATAAAACAATTTCAATTTATATTAGTGATACATCTTTAATTAAAATAGAATGCATTGGAAGTCATAACGAATCCTGTGTCGCAGAGTAGAACTCTACTCTGATACCATATGTAACAACCTCCAAGGACTAGTCCTAATTAAGTAAGAAAATATAAAATAATAAATTCAATATGATAATGATAAAGTAACTTTACAATTTCATACAACTATTTTTAACATCATTAAACATCTAATTAACTTGATACATCATTTAGACAATTTACAAATTCATCTCATCAAAAATCTTCTTAAAAGTATTACACTAATTAAAAAAAAAATCTTTGCGCACTAAATTTATATAATTTATGTAAGTTGTGTAGAATGTAATTTACACTCCAATAATTTAACAAGTCACTCAACTTCATTTGCATAGACGTAAAGCTCAATTTAGTTATGA
>SNQJ01S0101565.1:44607-70763 GCA_010110895.2 Picea sitchensis
TGAAAGCTAAGTGCACAGATAGAACTATATGTTTTCATCTAAAAAATCAAGAAACATAGTTATGTGGACATAGCCTAGGGAGAAGGTGAACCACCTATATCTTGTTGTTCTTTGTGATTGATGTTGTGTTAGTTGCCATTTGTTATACTGTTATTGAATTATTGTGTTTGATCCGAGATATAACATGCAAAGTAGGCCTAAGTTAGATAAAGAATAACTAGATCGGTGTGTGTCATTGTCCTGAATCCACTTTTCATTTCCTCTAGTTGTATATACCCGTGTCTTGCAACCCCTTATTTCTACTTTAGGTGAGACTGCATCTGCTTCACAGGTGTTGCTGAAAGGGCCAATAGTTAGGGCTTGTTGGTGCGCTATAAGAGTTGAACCCTGGGTCTACCCCTTGTGCCAACAATCATTGTATTGTTTCATAGTTGCATTACATTATAGCATCATTGTTGCAACATCTCATTCTCTCTTTTTTGATAAAGGAAATATGCCAATGGAATGTGTTTTCCTTGCTAGTCAAGTAACTGTTAGGAGTACAAAATTCTAAGAGCAATTGTTTTATATTCCTAGCCTAGTTGGATGAAATTAGTTATATCATATGGACTAGTGATGTTTATGGGGTAGTGTATACACATAACCTATAAAAGTTACATGCCAATTTTGCAGTTTAGATTCATACTTTCTATTTCTATGTTAGATGGAGCATTTTACAAGAATGTCTATAATGGAGCAACATCAAAGTGATTCATCCTATAATACATGGAGTGTATATGTCACGATGCATTGTTTCTTAATAATCACATGCTTTTGTTTCTACACCCATTGAAGAGGATGGATGTGAGGATGGTCAACACTTTTCATATTCAATGTTCTTGTCATTTCTAGAGAGATTATGTCTTCAATGTTTCAATCTTGAGAATAAAATGCACAAGCTATCCTTTCACTGAAAACCTGGTATGGAACAATCTCTCTCATTCTTCTTCCTCCTTTGACATTGTGATAATACTATTTTGGTATTTCTCTATTAGTATGGAGTGTTGCAAGGATGGAATGTGCTTAGTTAGAACACCATGGGTTTGTTGCAATGGATATGTGGTTGGAATGCTAGTGTTAAAAGCAATACATGTTGGAGGTTCCAAATTAGTATCACTATTCTTACATGTATTCATGATCATGGTTTTCTTTCGCACTATGCAATTTTTAATTGAATTGGTGGATGTTTGATGATGACCACACCACATTCCATATGTGGGTTTCTTGAAACAAGTATTTTGAGAACCTTATGTCTATTGATTTTGATTCCAATGGAAATTGCAATATTGGAATTAGATGGCCTTTTAAAAAATTGATTGAAGAAATTTTGGGGTACTCCTTTGTTGGGATCACTACATCTCTTGAACTTCCCTTCCAAATTCATTGTAATAAGCATCACCCAACTTGTTGAGAGTTAGGGATTCCATTTATTCCATAAGGTACTAGTGCAACAATGGATTGATTTTGAGAACCCTCAAACATTTAGGGATTTTATCATTCACCTTAATGAATGTTTGGCTATACTTTGCAATGAAGTTTAGAATAAACTGGCCTTGCTTTAAGTACAATCCATGTCACTGTATGTATGCATCATCAAGGTGTCCCATGGTATAGAAGTTATCTTTAAAGGTTGTCTTAAATTATTCCCTCATGGTGATGGACCACTATTATTATTCTATTTGATGGGTAAACTATCGCCGCCATAAGATTTCATTTTCAACAAATTTGAGGGTGAGAATTGCAATTTTTTCTTCATTGAAAAATTTATTTACATATAAATAGGATTCTAATTATTGAAACCATTTGCAAGAACATTTAGTGTCAATATCTCCTTTGAATAATGGGATTTCAATATTTACCTTGAATCTCAATGGATTCCTGGCTTCTAATATTGTGTTGTCTCCATGATTAGAATTGCAGTGATGATGTAAAGCATCTCATCAACTCTAAAAACTAGTATACATTTATTTTGTATGTCTATGAAAACATTCTTTCACAAAGCTATGTATGTTTTCTACATGGATACTCAGTTCATGTCCCATAGTACTGTTGATTCAACTAGAATGAATGTAGTTTGAGGTGGATGATGGTGTTAACCCAATATTTTTAGATGTCAAACATGTCTAGACTGACAAACCATTGTCAAATTGGTGCAACATAATGGTGGTGAGTGTTAGTGCAATATAATGGCGACATGATTTGGTGAAAACTTTTGGGTGTGAAATGTAGGATAAAATGAGTCCAACTTTAATGTCAATTGATATAATTCCCTAGGAAAATCAGGGGACAAACTATCGACTACCTAACAACCAATAGTGGTTGGAAAAATGTAATAATAATTACACATAAATAAATAATTAACAAAATAGGAATAATATCTATTTATAAATTGCAATGTAAAGGATTACGAATGTAAAGGATTACGATCAAATCCCAATCAAGGACGAATCTTCTCTACATGAATTCTAAAAACACAAAAATACTAAATTGTCAAACCTCCCTCTAATTCTTAATTCTTGTGGGCTATGCTTGGGGATGTTAACCACTACATATGTGCTACATATCAACTCTTTATTAATCATACGATAGACATGTGTTAAGAACCAAATATAAAAATAGCATAAAAACCTCAAAATAAGAACTCAACGCCTTGACAAAGAGATAAATTCAGATAATAAGCCTCTTCGAGAGGAACAACTCCTTATACATCATATGAATTCACAATTATAAGATGATTCCAAATCAAAAGGTCTCCTTGGTATATATAGGAGTCTAGGAGGTACAATTACAACTAATGGACACAAACCGACATAAATAAAATAACAATACTAATGTAATATGCCCCAATTAAGGGGTAATGTGCCACTATTTAGGGCTTAACATGCCCCTCCCCTTCAAACAAGTGTTGTATGCAACGCTTGAGTAATTATGGATGCTTCTTTATAAAAGACTCATCTTCCCAAGTGGAATCTTCAGTAGGTAGTTTCTTCCACTTAATGAGATACTCTGAAATGGATCTATTCCTCAAATGGTGAATTCTTGTGTAAGTGATAGCTTCAAGATCCAATATGATTTTTCCTTCCTTGTCAATTTCTGTCAATATAGGTTGAACTGGTTTCTTGTCACCTATAACCTTGTTTAAGCATGAAACATGGAAAAATGTGTGTACTCGCGAAGATGTAAGAAAATCCAATTTGTATGCCATAGTACCAATGTTTTGAAACACCTTATAAGGGCCATAGTACTTTGGTGATAGTTTATTATACTTATTAGCTTTCTTGAGGGACATATATTTGTATGGTTGTAGTCTTAAAAATACCCAATCTCCTACTTCAAAAATTATTTTACTATGATGTTGATCTTCTTGTTGTTTCATGCGATTATGTGCCATGGTCAGGTTGTCCTTTAAGAGTTGGAGAACTTGTTGTTTATGCTCGATGTGATCTTCCACTGCTTGAAACTTAGATTTTTATTTTAGACAAGAAGTGATGGACGATGGGTGATATCCATAGAGAACCATAAATGGTGTATTTTTTGTTGTAGTATGAAAGAAAGTGTTATACCACTATTATTCCAAGGGTAACCACTTGAACCATTGTGTTTTCTTATCAGAGACAAAGAAATGTAGGTAGCCTTCTAGACATTTGTTCACTATCTCATTTTGTCCATCAGATTGAGGATTATAAGATGTGCTAGGTGTTAGCACTCTATAATTCCCAGAGGTTGTTAAGTGCATAAGAAATTAATAGAGGTAACTTACCAAAACCACTTCGAAACTAGGATCTAGCCCTGCCAGTTTCAGAGTGGGATCTCTCTGTAAGATTTAGATATGTTTTGAGTTTTAAGATATTAGGCTAATTAAAATAATCTGATTTTGTTGTTTTGTTTATAAAGATTGGCTGAAGTATTGCATTTAAACATCCATGGGGATATGGGGTCTATGTTAAAGATTAAGATCTGATACAACTTTTATAAGATTTCTTCACAGGGTGAGAAAGTGAGAATGTTGGATATTTTAGAATTAAAAGTGGTGGAAAGATAGAACAGGTGAGATATTCAATAAAGAAAAGAAGTAGTTAATAATTTCTTTGATTAATATCAGAAGAATAACATGTAGATCTCTAAAGACTAGAAACCGGGTGTTTGAGACAAATTCTATTCATTAACTTCCTTTAAACGATTAGAGACAGAAAACAAAATGATTACAAAGTAAGATAAACATTAACAAAGCAAGATAAACATCACCAACATCCAAATGCAAGAACCCTGTGAATATGTCTTTTTATTACTGGTCGATCTCCTCAAAAAGATTACAATGATAGCTTTCTGGGCACAAAAGTCAACCCTCAATACTTCAAAGTAAGAAGTATTTATAAAAAAATTAGATTTGATCATGTCACTAATGACTAGGATATGGTGATATAAAAATCTCACTGATTAGATACAAATTACAAAATAATAGGACTGGTGATGATGGAAACGAATCCTAAGTGATGATTTCTGGGAAAGTAGTTGGTGATTCATCCACTTGACTTTGACTGTCTTCCTCATGCTAACTCAGATGTCCCTGTCACCTTTACTCAATTAAGGCACATAGGTCTTCCCATCTCTTTTGACTAGGGATGGAAACCTTGAGTAAACTTCTGTAAATTTCATCCATATCTATGTACTTGGAAAAGGTTGGCTTGGTGATGAAGATGTATTTTATCTCATGTTGGATGCTCAAGTCCAACTGTATAGTTTCTAAGAAAGCCTTGCCAGTTATACTCCCTTGTATGTCTACTAAATTAGAACCATATTTTTCCATTGTGAGGATCTTATGTTTGTAGTCTAATAGGGTAATAAGTTTGTCATTGATCACTAGTAAACATGGAAGACTTTTCTTGTGCAGTGAGTCGACCTTGCTAAAAAACTTATGTACTCCAATATCATTATTATCCATTGTTTGATCTTTCTCCTCAAGTTGCAACATTAATCCCTTCTTGGTCAAAACATTCTTGACCTCAAGTATTGTTTCAGTACTATCCTCTATTTCCAATTCTTCCAACTCTTCTTTGGTATTGGATTCAAGAACCTGATGATTTGTGTAGCCTCAGTATGATTTTCTCCCAATTCTCCCTTTATCTTGTCAATGGCTTGTCTGGCTCTCTGCAGAAGTTCATGATGTTCAAACACAATTTGTATGAGTGGCAAAATCTTTGTGATGGACTTTTTGATGTCCATCCATATGTTTTCTTTGGCCTCTGATAGTGTCTTGGACACCACTGCCTCCTTCTGCAACTTTTGTATTTCCTGAGTAAGCCTTTGTGACTTGTGCATCTCTGTGTTGTAACTTGACTGAAACATGGATTTCAGTTTCTGGAGGTTACCAATATCTTCTTGCAGTATTTTCATCTCCTCTCCTTGCAGGGTCATGTCCTCCATGGACTTCACCAATCTCTCAGAAGCATCTGAAGTTTTCACTAGAACGACTGAAGGAATTTCTACTATATGTGTTGTTGATACTGTACTGACTCCTGTGATAGGGACTGCTTGTAGTGGGATGAAAATCATTGGCACACTATGTTCCTTCTCTTTGACCAGCTTCTATAGCTCAACCTCCATCTTCTTGATCTGTGCATTCTACTCCACGGTCAATTTTAGCATTTCCTCCTTGTGGCCTTCAATCTCTGCCATTTATTTTTCCAGTGGATCTTTAATGGTTGGTAATTTTAGTTGTTTACTCAGGGATTCTATGTCAATGTTTTTATTCTTGAGGAGTTATTTTGTGCTTTGACATTGGATGGATCATATCCAATTTTCAATACCAGTTCTTCTAGGGACTTGATCTTGTTATCCTTTGCCAAGGAGGATATATTTTCCAGCTTAATTTTAGACTGGACATTGTTTAAAGAAACCTGCAACTTTGCAGCAATCATGGAGGTACTTTCTAGGGTGGAGAAAATCATCTCACCAGTTTGTATGTGCATATCCATCTGATTAGCTAGATGCACCTCGTTTATATCAAATTCAAATGTTTCCCTCTTGTAATCAGATACTACCTTGGGGTGAGGCACTTGTGCCTGTAGGAATTCCATATGCATCCTTCGTTTCTCTGTATTGAAGGCATATAACAACCTATGTTGTGTTGTAGATGTTTTTTTCCAAAACTGTGCATAGGTGTTGTTGGTTAGCATCTCATTCTTCTTCTTAATCAAGTTATATTTCTTAAAAATATTAAGTCCTACAAGCACTTGTGAGGACTTAGTAGTCAATGTGGTATCAGTCTGCTTCTTGGATGAGGAAGTGGACATGGTTTGCTAGCTGCCTGAGAAGAGTGATGAGTGTGACCCCTCCATAACTATGGTGGATTGAGTTTCTTCTCCTCTAGACCTGTCAGGAGTATGGATGGTTTTGGTCCTCTTCCTGTAGACTTGGAAGTATTTTGCTGAGAATTTTATGTCTGAAGGGGAGACTTCCTTTCTATCCCTCTTCTCTTCTTATACCCGTGGAGTATTAGTATGTGAAATGTTGGTTGGTGAATACTTGTGTTCAGTGTCTGTTAGAGTGTTTTCCTCCCACTCTGTCTAGTTCATGAATTTCTCAATTTCAAGTTTAGGCACGCGGGCATAAGGAGAAATATTGTTCTTTAACTTGGTTTCTGCAATGATGCCATAGGGGTCATAGTGCCATGGGAAACTTTGACTCAAATTTATTTCCTTTAACAACTTGTTTTATTCTTCCCTTGCAGCTCTGTTGTTGCAGATGAAAGAACTTATTTGACCTTTGATCATGATTTTTTGTTTCTTCTTGAAAGCTACAAAGTGAATATCATCTGAATTTATCATCTGTCTGATATATTCGAGAGCAAATATCCTGATAGGAAAATACTTTGGCATCTTGTAAGGAGGTAATTCACATCTGTAGATTATGATTTATGTATGATCCTAGTAGAGATACTAATCCCCTTTTTTAGCTAGGTCTGAATAAGTGTAGAATTCTCTGAATTTCCTCGTTTATCCTTGGTTATGTTATTCCACTGAGCATGCATACCACTGGGTGGTATAATTTGTCAATGAATTTTTGGAAATTGAACTCAAATGATTTCTTCCTCACTATGGAAGTCCAGGAGGTCACCGGTTGAGGATTACCATCTTGGTTCAACTTCTGCTGAGAGAGAAAGAACTTGCCTGCTTGGAAAAAGATGAACATGTACACCCATATTGAAGAATACCTGAACATACCTTCTGTGGAAAACTTGAAGAGTTGTTCATGGCTGTTGTCAGCTAGAAACTAACTATAGTCAAACTATGCAATATCCTTTTCTTTAGTGGAGAAGATGGATAGAAAATGTAGAATGGGTTCATCTACCCACTCGTCTGAAGAATATCCTAGTAGACAACAGAGGGAGGAAATGATATGGTTTCCTTTAACCAAGAAGATGGAGGAATGGTATGGGGTATTATTTTTGGGTAACTGGGCATTTTCAGGTAGGAAAAGTTGAAATATCTGATCTCTCTGCAGGAAAGACAACTTATGGTATAGCTCGGGTAAGATTTCAATGGAGAAGGGGGATGAAAAATCATTTATGGGTATCTGTAGTATCTGATCTATCACTTGAGGGGTGATGGTGAAAAGAGTTTCTCCAGACGAAGAAACAATGGCCCTTTGGCTGGGAAGGTAGTGAGCTTGGCATTTCAGGTAAAATTTGGGAAAATGGTATGTCTGGGGAAAAATATACAATGGAATATTGGACTCCTAGAGTCCGATCTCGTCGCTCTGATCCAGAAAAAAATTCCTTGAGACAGAAGTGTAATTCGAAGAAGTTGAATTCACACTCCGGCTCTACAATTAGGTAGTCTTTGTTGGCCAGGGGGATATGATCCTAATCGATGGGAAGAGGGAGGAAATGATTTTCTTTAGTTTCAATGGATTTTTACTTGGGCGCCATGATCAAACTGATACCTCCAAATAGAAAAATACATTAACTGTGTTTACCAGGTTTTAATGCCAATTTTTTACTGTAATATTGATGGCGGTTGCCTTGAGAACAAGAAATGGTGGCGTCGATTGCATATGGATTGATGAACAATGCAACAATGGTGGAAGAACAGAGTTAAATGGTTGAACGAGGTGTCTGTTATGCAGTGGATGGTGAGTTGGACGGGTAACGGTAATGGTTGACTGTATTGATTGGCCAATAGACATATCAGATGTGATGTGGAGGGAATTGAATGTCCAACGAGTGGATGGAAATTATGTGGAGGTTAATGAGTGGCCAACGGGTGGATGGGATGTGACAAGCGACAGGTGAGTGGAGTGTGACGTGTAGGGAGAGGTGGTATGGATGAGTTGTTTGGCTGTTTACTCGGAGGGGGGTTAGGTAGTAAGTGGTAAGGAGTGAGGAGGTTCTGAGTTAATAGGAATTAGACACGTTATGAGGGGCCCACTCGGGGTATACCACCACCACAAATCCCCCCCACCCCCAACGTTAAAGGAAGAAAGGTTGGGGGGCTCTGATATTCCCTATCGACCGTAGATTTGAGCACTCGATTATTGACCATTGAGATTAGCGTTCCCTTTAACATAGAGCGCCAAAACTGTCATATCACCGCCAAACTTAGGATAAAATCATTTTATGGGTTTTTGCAATTTACCCTTTCTTCATTTTGTCACCAAGGGGTCACAAATACATCATTTTAACTCAAATCAAAGGCATTTAATCAACCTTTCCTCAATTTTATTGAAACTAAAGCATGCCAACCTATATCCTAATCTAGTTTTTTTTACGAAAACAATTATAGTTTATATTAGAGGGGTGGCAAAGCCACAAATTCTGTTACAAAATGGCCCCGAATTTCTTCGGGCCTATAGATCAAAATACGAATGTCCTCGAATTTCTTCGGGCCTGTCTTTCTGATCCATTCTACTTCTAAAACTGTAGACTTGTGAGCTTACCTAGTTCCTGTATGTATTCTAAAATTAATTGTCGTATCTCCAATCACTGTTTTGGCATAAGTCTCAGCACTGTTTCAGCACTCAGCACTGTTTCGGCAATTGTTACAACGGTGTTTCAGCATATGGTCCAACACTGTTTCAGCATATTTTCCAGCACTGAGATTCGACATGTGATGCAACACTGTTTCAACATAAGTTCCAGCACTGTTTCAGCATAATTTCCAGCACTGTGTTTCAGCATCTGTTCCAGCACTGTGTTTCGGCATATGTGACAGCACTGTGTTTCAGCTGTTACAACACTGTGTTTCAGCATAAGTTCCATCTCTGTTTCAGCAAACGTTCCAGCACTGTGTTCCATCATCTGTTCCAGCACTGAGTTTCGGCTTCTATTCCAGCACTGTCTTTCAGCATCTGTTCCAGCATTATGTTCCAGCATCTGTTCCAGCACTGAGTTTCGACATCTATTCCAGCGCTGTGTTTCAACATCTGTTCCAACACTGTGTTTCAACGTAAGTTACAGCCCTGTGTTTCAGCATGATACAACATTGTTTCAGCATATGTTACTTCTCTCCTACACTTTGGATTCCTTTCTAGCAAATTTCAGACCTTTGCAATTTCTGACAGGAGCTCTCCGGATGGTTCCTTCTCCCCAAACTCTAAGGGATTGGTTCATAATCTAGCATTTGGAAGAGTGCAAGAGGACGGCGTGGGTTCATGGGATCTCCACATTATTCATAATTCCATTTACTGACAGCACCCCAGCCTCCAATAACACACCTTTGTTGGCTTCCTTGTCAGCCATTCGGTTGAGGTCCCTTAACACGTGAAAGAATTGATATGAATTCAAATTCCTTAAGAGGAGGCGAATTTTATCAAATTCAAAATTTTAAGAGGAGGCTAATTTTACTGCTGGAATACGGTTTAGTGCTTTGAGCTGTGGAGTGTTTGATCATGGTCTGTATTATTATTCTGGAATCACCTATGATTGTCAAGTCCTGGGTTCTGAGTTTAATTGTCTGGTGCAGACCTTGTTAGAGAGCCAATGCCTCAGCTTTGTTATTTAACTCTATACCGAGTCCAATAGCAAATTGTGTTATTGTGTCCTCTTTGGGATTTTCGATGATGCCCCATCCTCCAGCCTGGCCTGGGTTTCCTCTCGAGGCCCCATCAAAGAAGAGGATAGGCATTTTAATATTACTTTTCCATTTTGCAAATTCATTTTCTCTTTTTCTAATCTCCCAAATTGGATTGGATCACTTCGCTTTTTACTTTCTAATTCTGGTATATTGAATTGGGTTATCCAACTCCCTTGTTCTTCATCCAACTTGTGTAGCTTTAATGTGGAGCAAAAGTGAGCAGTTGATTCCCCTAGCATAGCTTGAATTTTAGTGGCAATTATGACTTCACTCAATTGACTTTCTTTGAAGATTATGTGATTCCTCTCTAACCAGAGATTCCATAGGACAAACTTCTTGGTAGAATCCCCATATCAAGAGAGTTTGGTTTCTTTTCTTGCCGAAAAAGGGGAACAAGGATTCCCATCGGAGGAGTAATTCCTATTACATCAGGTGGGAAAATGATTGTTGGTTGGGATCCTTTAACCTTCATCCAGACTTCTTTTTGAATAGCTTCAATTTAAGAGAAGATGGTCTGTGTTTTCTTCCACATGTAGGCAAAGGGGACACATGAAAGGTCCTTTCCATCCACGTCTTCTGAGGTTCCCCCCTAGGATACTCTGTGCTGTGGTCCGAAATGAAGCAGGTCAATTTTGGGAGGAACGAAGATTCCGTGATCAGCTTCCAAAGTGCCTGGGATGCAGTGCCAGCGTTGGGGATGGATTTGAAGAGATGGTAACCCTCTGCTGTGGTGGAGCTCCAAGAACTCCCCGCCCCATCCCTCTTTCTTTCATCTTTACCTTTCTTTTTTAGAGGGGATTTCCCTGAAGACACTTCTTAAGAACATCCCATTGACTATCAAGAGTTGTTGGTCTGTTTGGCACTCCCCACACTTGCCAGGATTGAAGTCTGTCCTCCCCCCATATTGAAATGTCAGAAAGCGTTACAATATTTTTACTGTCCATCCATTTTTTGAGGCACAACAGGTCATGTCGATGCTCTAAAGGAGGGTCTCCCATTATTGAGTTTGTCCAGATTCTAATTTTCCTAACAAGCTTTCGCACCTGTGTTAGATGACGAGTGAGGCTGGAGTTTTTCAAAGCTAAGATAGAGAGATTTTCAACTCTGACTGAGTTCTAAGCTCGGCCCCAGACCCACTGTAGTATTTCCAGAGTTTTACTCCAAGTGGTTTTTCCTGTGATCATTTTCCAGAGAATCTTTGCCCCTAAGGCCCGATTTTGGATCCTTGTATTTTAAAATTGAGACCTCCTTCCATGAAGGTTTTGGTGGTTCCCTCAGCCTAATCAGTGCAACTTTTCTTCCCCGCCTTCCTCCTTCTCACAAGAATCTTCTCTGAAAAGCCTCAATTTTTTTTGGATGACTGTGGTTGGTGCTAATAGTAGCGAGCATTGGAAGATGGGATACTAGACACCACAACCTTTATCAAGATCAGCTTCTTCGCTAATAAGTTCACCAATTGGACCCCTGGCAAAGTAAATTTATTCTGAGTTTTTCTCAAGATGGCCTAAAGTGGGAGGCTCTAGGCGATGAAGATTGGCACCCTGTGCACTTAAAGGCTCCAGCTTGTGTGCCCCTCATAGAACTCTTTGTTATTCTCATCATTCCATTTGGGGTGATGTTCCAGCCCATAAATGTTACTTTGTCCGATTATCTCATCACGGAGGTCAGCCGTGATAGGCTAGGCCCACAGCTTCTTCCTTGAACTTTTGTTATTATATGGGGCTTGCTCCTCCCACAGCAGTCAGATCATCCATGAATTGTGCATATTGTTGTCTTCACCCTTATTCTATTCTTAGACCATGAAGATATTTATTAATTTGAGAGTTTTCCAATTGATAGATGAGAACTGATGCTTGAATTGCATATATAATGTAGGACAGAGACATCCTTGCTCTTAGGTCTCGGAGGCTTTAAGCAAAGCCATTTCCATTCACCAGCATGCATCCAAGGAGATCCAATGCGTGATTTTATCCAAACATAAAATGTGAATCGAACCTGCAACTTCCCTTTCATAACTTCAAATAAAATTCATGTCTCCACTTATCAAAAGCATTAGCTTAGATCCAGCTTTAATGACCATACCTTTTGCTCTTTTAGAATGAGTGGATTGCTTCTTGAACCAAGATTATGTTGTCAGCTATGTGCCTTCCTTTGACAAAGCCTCCTTGGTTTTCAGGAATGATGAGAGGGAGAGATGCCTTGAGACGGTTTACTACTATTACTTGGCAATACCTATAGCTTGCATTGCATAAAGAGATAGGTCTAAAACGGTTGAAGGAAATCGCTCATTTTCTTTCGGGATGAGTGCCAAAGTAAAAGATTTGTGCTTCCTCCAAACTTCATCGGGCCTCTGCTGCGATTTCCTAATCATTTTGGTTAGATCCTTTTAATTATTTCCCAGCACTACTGATAGAATATGGCAGTGAACCCATCCAGTCCCTTTGCTTGTCCGGGTTCATCCGATCAAGGGCCTCCTTATCTCTTTGGCTTGTTACCTCTCTCTTGTACCTGTTGTTGATGTCTTCGTTTATTAGCCTTGGAATAACCGTGAAGGGGTACCTTTGCTGGTCCAAAGCCAAGTCTTTTGGGTCTGTGTATAGCTTCTCAAAAGCTTCATAAGTTGCTTGTTTAATGCCTTCTGGATCTGCAATTGTTTTGTTTTGGACTTGAACTTCAGTCACTGCCTTATATTGTTTCCTTGCTTCTGCTTGTTTGTGAAAGTAGGTTGTGTTACGGTCTCCTTCTTTCAGCCATAAGCTTCTTGAATTCTGCCTCCAAGAGTTTTCCTCCATTCTGCAGGCTTGGTGCCATTGCCTTTGAAGGCTGTCCTCCTGTTGCAAAATTGCCGAAGTGATCTCCTTCTATTCCATTTCCAACTGATGGGCCTCGATATGGCTCTGGGCTGCTAGGCGCATTGCTATTAGTCTTGGTTGGCTCTTTGCCCAAAGCTTCAGAGTGAATTTCAGCCTTTTAATTTTTCCCTCTCAAACGTAGAAAGCTGAGCCTTGAACTGTGGTGGCCCATACTTTTGTTACTAGATCTATGAAGCCTTTGTCATTTATCCAGTTTGGGCTGAATCTGAAGGGGATGGGCCCTCTGACTTGGTCTTTTTTTATTTCTAACCGTATTGGCTTGTGATCAGAAACACTGTGGGGAAGAATTTATGCTTTTGCTTCGAGTCCTAGCAGCAGGAGGGAGCCTTGTACGAGGAATCTGTCTAGTCTTGCAGCGATGTGCCCAGGACCAATCCTCTTATTGGTCCACATGTAACGTCCTTTGACTGGTTTAATATCAAGGAGGTCCCAGGCTGAGGCTAATTCCTCTACCCATTCTCTGGTCGGATCTCTCACTATAGAGCCTCCTCTCTTCTCTTCCTGGGTAAGAGTTACATTTAGATCTCCTCCGAGGATGATATTGGTGAGATTGTTTTGCTGGAGGTAGTCCTGTAAGGACTCCCAACAGTGTTTTTTTTCCCCCAAAAGTTGTGGAACATAAATATTAAAGATGCTTACCTGGCAGCTCATGTCTTTGTGGAGAAATCTGGTGTGAATCCAATGCATGCAAGTGTCAGAACTGAGCATGTCTATTTTGGAGGCATTCCACATTGTGCAGAGCCCTCCTGAGGCGCCCCTGGCATTTCCGGCAACTCCGAGGCTTCCTTTCCAAACATTCAACAAGGATTTGAGTGCATCCTGCTGGCTCATTTTGGTATCCTGGAGCAGTAGGATACTTGCTTTCAAGGTTTTGATTATATCTTTAAGTGCTTCTTCCTTCTTTTTGCTTCCCATTCCCCTATAGTTCCAGGAGGTTATAATCATTATAAACCTTGGGGGGAGGGATGGCCTCCTTGGGAGGCTTTGGCCTGCTTCCGCGTGTGACGAACAATAAACTGTTTGATGGTGGGTTGCGACCCATTGAGCACATCTTTGTAGGCTTCCTGGTCCCTCTCAGTTTTTTTTTTATTTCTGGCCTCTTCCCGTTTTCTTTGGGGTGGCCCATACCTCATTTGCTTCATCTGAGTCGCTGCCTATGGAGATCTCCCCTTCCTCTATGTTCTGACTGCCTTCCTGCTTTTGGGGGGAGTTATTTTGCATCCCTTTTGCTTCTGTTGGCTTGTTCCCCTTGTCTTCAGGATTCTGACCTTCCTTTCCTCCCTCTTGAACTTCTTTACTTGGATCTTGTTCTCTTTCTTCCGCTTCTTTGGCTAGGATTCTGAAGCTATTCTCCATTTCTTTGGTTCCCTAGGATTTGGCTTTCTGTGGTTCTGTCTGCTCATTTATTTGGCCTCTTTCTTTTGATCTCCCTTTCCGGGCCTGCTTCCAGCTTCGTCCCCTTCTTTTTCTGTGGNCGTGGCAGCCTCTGCACTTGAACGAGAGTTGTTCATAATCCAGCTTTTGGAAGTGTTGCCAGTTGCCGACCTTCATCTTTATTGCCTCGGGTAGACCTACCTCCAGATCAACCTCCACACAGATCCGCGCACAGGAATACTGGTCTCTTGGTTCTGCTCGGTCAATGTAGCGACCAAGACCATTACCTATTGCCTGAAGCGAGGAGGGGTTCCAGCTGTGAATCGGCAAGTTGGGGAGTCTTACCGAGACCGGGACATCCTTGGGGACTTCTGAAGCAGGGTCAAAATTCGGGGTCCATCTGTTTAGGTATAGCCCTTGAGTGCCCATGAAGTAAGGGCCATTTCTGAAAATCAAATCTATGTCCTCTTGGGAGATAAATTCGAAAATAAAGTATCCTCGCCCGACCGCGTAGCAAGTCACACTATTTGTTATCAGAGGCCTCCAGTTCCACTGTATCCAGTTGTCTGTGGATCTGGTTGAGGGCCAGAGTCCCATAAACTGGCCGATAAGTCCCCGTTCAGAGAGGGATAGGGTGACTTTCATTGGATGTTTAGGAGGAAGGTTGATCTCTGGTATATCATCCAATTTCTTGACAAAACTCGAAGCTTTTGAGACGGTCGACTTCTTGCTGTAGGCTTCTACTAGGCATCGAAAGGAGGTGGAGGGGGAAGGAGGGGGCGGCGGCTCCCCTCCTTGGGCTGCCATGGCGGCACACTCAAGAACCCTAACGTAAACAGAGCTAGGTCAGAGGAGCGTGCACGATCTCATTGTACGATAGGGGTATGGTGCAACATTATATATCCTAATCTAGTTACCTAGCACATTTGACCCAGATTAAACTGTTGGGTCAAAAATTACTCTAACCTAAGACATTTGACCAAGATTAAACTGTTTGATCAAATTTATTCACTAACCTATCTAATTTGGCTATGATTAAACTATTTAGCCAAATTTATTCACTATCCTATCTGCATAAATTGAAAGATCTTGATCATGGTTAGACACTGTGAATCTAGCCAAATTATTTCATGGGGTTTTATCATTTTCTTTTCTATTTTTTATACCCTCTTTTGATTTTTTGTAATTTTTTTTCCTTTTCTTTTCTTTTCTTTTTCTTTTTCTCAATCATTTGCAGAATAAAATATTATTTACAATATAATGTAACTAGAAGAAGGGATAATAATCACCAGGTGATCCTATGAAACATAGGTTTATAACAGTGGCTCCACTTGGGGATGGTGCTCTCCTTGTGAGGTGCCAATAATCCAGCTACCTGTTTCTTTGAAACTCCTTCCTCAGTGTTTTTTCTTCATCTCGGTCTGCTTTATTCTGATTATAAAATCGGTGATCCAAATCAGTGGCTTAAGGCCTTCTCTTCAGGCTTCAACCATCTGATAAAAATCACCTCACACATGACATAAAAGTAAAAGTAAAAGTGGTTTGTACAATGAGATGAGTGATTAAGATCTTCATTCTGGTGGAACATAATGTTTGAGAATCCTGTCATTTACAGGTCCTCCTGGCAGGTTTGCTCCATCACTGTCCTTGAGTAAGAAAGCATTGTTTCCTCTATATGCCTGGATGATGAAAGGTCCTTTCCACAAGCTGTCGAACTTTCCATGCTTTTCCTTGTCCTCATTTCTTGAATCCCACTTCAGTACTAAATTACCCAATTCGAAATCATCCTCCTTGGTTCTTCTGTCATAAATCTTCTTAATGTTCTCTTGGATTACCTAGGTCTGGTTATACACCTCCTCTCTAGACTGTTGGAGTTGGATCATCTGATTGATTCTCCTTTGAATATCATTGGGCTCTGCCTGTACTTCTTGCAACAACTTCATAACAGGAACACCCAGAGAGGTAGGGAAGACAACATAAGTTCCATATACCAATTGATATGGGGACATACCAAACGATCTTTTTTTTGTCATCCTATCAACCCAAAGTGCATGAACCAACTTGTTGTGCCAAGATTTCTTATTTTCCTGCAACATCTTCTTTATGATATTCACCAAACGTTTATTTGAGGAATCAACTAACCCATTTCCTTGAGGGTAATGGGGTGTGGAGTATCCTAAAGGCATCTGGTACTTGCTACAAAATTCTATTATCTTTTTTGATATGAAGGTTGCTTCATTATCAGTTATAATCTTCTTAAGGCATCCAAAATGAGATAGAATATTAGTTTCCAAGAATTTAATAATGGCAGAGTCAATGGCTTTCCTGTAGGGTACAACTTCAATCCACTTTGTGAAGTAGTCTGTAGCTGTGAGGATCCACTTATGTTGGCCTGATGAGGGTGGGTGAATCTCGCCAAGAAAGTCCAAACCCCATTTCTAGAATGGAGCTTACACATAAATAGGTTTCAAGGGTAAAGGAAAAAGTTTCCTTTTGCCTTCAAAGACATGGCACTTGTGATAGGAGATCCCTTTTTATGAACATATGAAAACAAGGTGGGCCAGTAAAAAACAGCTCTAAGGATCTTGTTAGTAGTAGTCTTCCAACTTAGATGCCCGCCACAATATCCTTCATGGAAATCCTGCAATGCCTTGTCAAATTCATATTTTAATAAACAATTAAGTAAAATATCTCCAACATTTTTCCAATAAATATTTCCATCTAGAATGTAGTATTTCAATGCTTTTAGTTTTAATAATCTAGATTTAGTCTTAGTTAGACCAGGAGGAGCTTGTAATTTATGCAAGACAAAGATGAGTCTGTGTACCATGGATAATTTGAGAATACCTCTTTGACATGTAGAGTCACCTTCTCTCCCTATTCATCAACCACAACTAAGAAGTTTATGTCTAAAGCATGAAAATTTGAATCAAACATCAATTTGGCCAAACCCTGACCCGTTATTAGTTTAGTTGGTTTGATTTCTATATCATATTCCATAATCATAGCAATCCACTTCCCTCTCCTACCATCTGGGTTATCTTGAGTCAGAATATCCTTCACCACTGCATTTGGAACATAAGAAATAGTATGATAATGGAGAATGTAAACTCTAAAATATTTAATTGATTTTACCAGGGAAAAAAGTGTTTCTCCATTATATTGTAGTTTAGTGCAACATCTCTCAATGACTTGCTGAAAAAGGCTATGGGTTGTTCATGCACTTCACTTTTTTTCTACAATAGGACCGCTGCAATGGTGTGTTCAGATGAAAAAGAGAATAAATAAAAATCCTTAGTGTAATCTAGACTGATTAATACAAGGGCTTATGTAAGTGCATGTTTTACCTGCTCAAAGGACTATTTAGCTTCTGTGTTCCACTTTATTTTGTTATCTTTTTTAAGCATATTTGTAATGCTCCTGAGGAGTTCTACCAAATTGGGTATGAATCTTCTCAGAAAATTTATTTTTCTTATGAAGGATTACAATTCCTTAATGTTCCTAAGATGGTCTAAATTTTGTATGGCCGCAATTCTGCTGGGGTCTATATTGATTATGTATTTAGAGATTACATGACCTAGCAGTTTGCCTTCTACTAAACCAAAAAGAATTTTCTTGGGATTTACTGAAATCCCAAACTTTCTACACTTTTCAAACAGTCGTTTGAGGTGTTGAAAATGTTCCTCATCTGATTTTGAGTAGATAGAAATATCATCCAAATATATGACTATAAACCTACCGAGATCATCCACAAAGGCAATGTCCATTTCTCTTTGGAAAGTGGCACCAACATTCATCAAACCAAAGGGCATTTTTACATACATGAAAGTTCCCCAGGGTGTGGTGAAAACTATTTTCTCATGGTCATCTGGGTGGACAAGGACTTGGTTATAGCCAGAAAAACTATCTAGCAAAGAGATCCTACTGGCTCCAACCTCCTTTTGTAATATGTGATCCATTTTAGGCAGAGGATAGTTGTCTTTGAGGGAAACCTTGTTGAGGTTTCTGAAATCAATGCAAAGCCTGATTTCTCTAGTCTTCTTTCTGGTAGGAACCATATTGGAAACCCATTTTGAAAATATTAAGGGGACTATTATTTTGGCATCATACATCTTTTTAATCTCTTTTTCTATCCGAGGAAGTAACTTTGGATTGATTCTCCTAAGTTTCTGCCTGAAAAGGCTTATGTTCTTCTTTTATTGGGATTTTGTGTTGTATGATACTGGTGTCATAAGACTTTATATCCTCATAGAAAAGAAATATACAAATTCCTTAAACAGTTCAATATATTTGTGTTTTTGCTCGGGAGGTAAAGATTTATATAGTTTTATCATTTTGGGTTTTTCCTCTATTCCTCTATTACATTCCTCAACCTCCTTTCCACCAGGTTCAATCTTTGGCTTTTTTGCTACATCGTTGAAATCAAAGCGCTCTTCTAAAGGGACCAACCCTTTAGGTAAAATATTATTCTTTAGTTGCAAAATATATGAGTCTTCATCTTTTTAATTTATTTCATCTAAATCTATTTTTATTTACAGTATCCTTTTCTAAGTCTGACTTATTTACACTATCATCATTTCTATCTATATCAATATTTGTACATTAAAAATTATTTTTAGAATGCAGGAAATATTCAATTTGTTCATCATTGCCAAATACTTACCAGTACCTGATATTGTCTGGGACGATCGACCTGCATTTCACCTCTACTATGTATTGGTGATTTGGATGGAAAGGTATTTTGCATGTGGCTGTCAAAGTAGCCAATCCATTTGCAAGTATGTTCTAGCCTCTATGAATTACCTGCAAGTCAATCTCAGTGAAACATTGTAGAAAATCTAAAACAACATTTCTATAAGCTCTGAGCCTAGGGTGTTTAGTAGCATACTCACCTTTAATTTGTTTGATGATTAGTTCAGAGTCACCTCTTACCATAATCCTTTTGGAACCGATTTTCTTCAACAATTTCAGGCTGAGCATCAATGCTTCATACTCATCTATGTTATTGGTGCACTAGAAATTTAATTTATAAGAGTGAGTTTCTGAATACCTTACTTTATGATTATGTACCAATACCCCAACTCCAACTCCTTCTTTCCTAACAACTCCATCAAAATCCATACTCCAAAAATTTTCTGTTGATTCATTAGTTTCAACTGTCATATTTTTACTTTCCTCAGTGATTGCTTTACATTCTTCCATGCCAAATGCATCATATTCCAACTGTGCAATTTGATTGTCCAAGTCACCATGATTATATAAAATGAAGGAGTCCAGGTCAGAATGAACAGAGTACCGAGGATAGTTATGTGGCTTCTCTTGACTGCTGACCATGTACTTCATCATAGTCTCTCTATACAATCTTCTCTGTTGTCCAAATACAAGGATGGTGGTGTAAGACATATCTAACTACAAAGTTCCCTTTAAATTAGCACCCCATGATCTAGATAATAACATACCATATTTTAGAGGAATGTTTGCAACCATAATATCCATGACCATTCTCTTAGCTGGGATCTATGCCAGGGTAATACACAGATCTTTAATCAGACCTATACATTTAAATTTGTTGGAGTCAAAAGAGTATAAGTCCGTGTAAGGCCTGGTGACATCAAGCCCCAACTTCTCTATCATAGCCTTGGGCATAAGATTGTGAGAAGCACTAGAATCCAACATAGCATTGTGTAATGTCTTGTCATGAATATTTAGAATGATATAGAAAGGAGCAACAAAATCATTGTCAGTTTGTCTCTCAATCTCAAGACCAAACAACAACTCAGGTTGATCATCAACAACATTCATAGTATCTGTGTGTACTCCTAATCCAATGTTTAAATATTTTGTGCCTACTCTTAGTTCAATGCTTAATGCCTTGATCACCTGTGATCTGAAAGCATATTTGTTTATTAGTTTTGTTAGAGGAATATGAATCTTCAGTTTGGCCAATTCACTTTCTAAGTTGAAAGTGGTTGGAGTTCTTATTTGGATCTTCAATTCTGATTTTTCAGTTACGGTTTTCTGTGCAGTAGTGTTGGGCTGACTTGTGGATGCAACCTCGGTTTGAGTTGTTCTTGGTGAATATTCAAGAGTTATTTTTGCAGGAGTATCTTAATTATTCTTTTTAGGAACTTTCTTAGGAGTAGTATCTGAGTTTTTCTTAGCTTCAAAAAATTTCTTAGTTTCATCAACCTTCTTAGTTGGGTTGTCATTATACTTCTTTCTTCTCAGGTTATATTGTTTGTGGACTTCCATTATTTCATTTTTGAAGGCTTGCTGTTCAGATTCTTCCTCTTTCTGATTTACCTCTATTTGTGAAAGGAGAAATAGTTCATGTTATTCCTGAGTGAGAAAAATGGAATCGTTATCATTAACCCCCATAAGTTTTATGTGAATTTCATCTGACTCCTCAATTATCTCTTCCACTTCATAAACATAGTTCTCTTGAAGAGGTGGCCTAGTTTGTTGATCATGCCCTCTTTGTTCCCTTTGGTCTCTGGGATCTCTTTTTATTATTTGGGAAGGGTTCCTTCTGAAATTTGGATTTCGAATCTAAGGAGAAGGATGATTTTATCTAGGAGGGTTTATGTCATTGATTTGCAATCGATCCATCATTCTCTCCATGGTCCTCACTAAATAATAGATTTTGGTATCTGAAGTAGAAGTATAACTTTCTTCTTTAATTGTAACTCTTCTTTTTGTTCTTTGCTTGGCTTTTTTGGATAATAGATTTTCTTCAACACTCATTGCACTTTTCTGCATATCTTCTAAATTGGCAGAATTTCTTTCTCTCAGTTGGTAGGACATATCAGAATCAAATCCATTAGGGAAATTGATTAAGGACAAACCTTGAGGAGGTTTGATATCATTCGGAATTTCTTTATAGAGATTATTGAAATGAATGCAATAGTCTTGTACTGTTTCCCCTTGATTCCTTTTGATATTTTCATATTCTGATAAAATTTGGAGAGGGTTTTTCTTTACCTCCTACCTGTCAAGAACACTTCGATGAAAGGAAACAATATCAACAATGATAGCATCACATAATGCTTTGAACCATTTTTTGACATCGCCAGTTAATCTTTGTGCAAAAATTATCATCTAGACATCTGTCACATTAACTTCCTGCAAATCAAAATAATCATTCATTTTATCGACATGTTGTTGTGCATTAAGGGGTCCAGTACCATCAAAATGAGGAAGCATGGTTTGATAGTCCTATGGCATGACATGTAAGGGAGAAGCTAACACCAAGGGAGCATATCTTGTTGCCATGATTGGTGGAGGAGGTTGAATGACAACCTGTGTGATTGGTGGGGAAATGACATAAGAGGTAGATGATGTAGGGCTAGGAGATACCAAATGCGTTTTTTGAGGATTGAGAGAAGATGCAGCAATAGAAAGGGCAGGAAGTTCGAATGACTGTTGAAAGTTGGATTTATACAAAGGGTGATCAATATTTGATACTAGATCTACTAACTTCTTAAACTCTTGGAGAAACCATTGATCAAAATCTACTCTAGGAGAAAGTCTTTCATGGGTTCTAGGTTGGAGGATGGTTTGATATAGAACTACTTCATTGACAAAGCTATCAGATTTGGTTCTGAAAAGAATTTGCTCAAAAGGTATGTCAAAATCAAGGTCCTATATTGTGACAAGATTATATGGAAGAGAAGTGGCTTTATGAAGAGGATTGATACTCCCCTGACCTTATACAGTGTTTCTTTTTCTGAGCAACTTTTCTGGATCATCAACTGTTGTTACAGGTTCTGGATCAGGATGATATCTAGTGTGAATTATTTTCGGAGCCAGAACTTGAAGATTTAATAAATATAGATTTATATATACAAACTTCAACAACCTATGAACATTTATCTCTTTGTAAGTTAGATCTTATGATTTGTTCAGAAATAAAGTTTTCTTTATCTAGGTAAAAGTGTTCGTAAGGATGGAAAGTTTGTTTAGTTCTCTAGTATGGTCACCACTATGTTATCACTTTGTAATTACCATAGGTTGTTAAGGGAAGAATAAATTAATAGAGGTAACTTACCAAAACCACTTCGAAACTGGGATCTAGCCCTGCCAGTTTCAGAGAGGGATCTCTCTGTAAGATTTATATTTGTTTTGAGTTTTAATATATTAGGCTAGTTAAAATAATATGAGTTTGTTGTTTTGATTATAAAGATTGGCTAAAGTATTGCATTTAAAGATCCATTGGGGTATGGGGTTTGTGTTAAAGATCAAGATCTGATACAACTTTTATAATATTTCTTCACAAGGCGAGAAAGTGAGAATGTTGGATCTTTTAGAATGTGAGGATCTTTTGTTTGTAGTCTAATAGGGTAATCAATTTGTCATTTATCACTAGTAAACCTGGAAGACCTTTATTGTGCAGTTAGTTTACCTTGCTGAAAAACCTTTGTACTCCAATATCCATTTTCTGAGCTTTCTTCTCAAGCTGCAACATTAATCCCTTCTTGGTCAAAACCTTCTTGACCTCAAGGATTTTTTTAGTCCTATCCTTTATTTCCAATTTTTCCAACTCTTCTTTGTTCTTGGAATTCAAGAACCCGATGATTTATGTAGCCTCAGTAGGATTTTCTCCCAATTATCCCTTTATCTTGTCAATGGCTTGTCTGGCTCTCTTCACAAGTTCCTGCTGTTGAAAGACAATTTGTAAGAGTGGCCAAATCTATGTCATGGACTTGTTGATGTCCATCCATATATTTTCTTTGGCCTCTAATAGTGTCTTGGCCATCACTGTCTCCTTTTGCAACTTCTGTATTTCCTGAGTAAGCCTCTGTGACTTATTCATCTCTGTGTTGTAAATTGATTGAAACATGGATTTCAGTTTCTGGAGGTTATTAATCTCTTCTTGCAGTATTTTAATCTCCTCTTCTTGCAGGGTCATGTCCTCCATGGACTTCACCAATCTCTCAGAAGCATCTGAAGTTGTCACTGGAACGACTGAAGGAATTTCTATTGTAGGTGTTGTTGATAATGTACTGTCTCCTGTGATAGGGACTGTTAGTAGTGGGATAACAGTCATTGGGACATTGTGTTCCTTCTCTTTGACCAGCTTCTATATCTCAGCCTCCATCTCCTTGATCTTTGCATTCTGATCCATGATCAATTTTAGCATTCCCTCCTTATGGCCTTCAGTCTCTGCCATTTCTTTTTTGTGTGGATCTTCAGTGGCTGGGATTTTTAGTTGTTTCCTGAGGGATGTTATGCCAATGTTTCTCTTCTTGAGGAGTTCTTCTGCTACTTTGACATTGGATGGATCATATCAAATTTTCAATACCAGTTCTTCTAGGGACTTGATCTTGTTATCCTTGGACAAGGAAGATAACGTTTCCAGCTTAAGCTGAGACTAGACATTGTTTAAATAAAACTGCAACTTTGCAGCAGTCATGGAGGTATTTTCTAGTGTGCAGAAAATCATATCACCGGTTTGTCTATGCATATCCATCTGATCCGTTGGATGCACCTCTTTTATATCAAATTGAAATATTTCACTCTTGTAATCAAAGACTACCTTGGGGTGAGGCACATATGCCTATAGGAATGCCATATGCATCCTTCCTTTCTTTGTATAGAAGGCAGATAACAACCTGTGTTGTGTTGTAGATGTTTGTTCCCAAAACGGTGCATAGGTGTTTTTGGTCAACATCTCATTCTTCTTCTTAATCAAGTTACATTTAAAAAAAATATTAAGTCATGCAGGATCTTGTGAGGACTTACTAGTCAATGTGGTATCAATATTCTTCTTGGATGAGGAAGTGGACATGGTTTGTTTCCTACCTGGGAAGAGTGATGAGTGTGGCCCCTCCATAACTATGGTGGACTGAGTTTCTTCCCCTCTAGGCCTGTTAGGAGTATGGATGGTTTTGGTCCTATTCCTGTAGACTTGGAAGTCTCCTGCTGAGACTTATGTGACTGAAGGGGAGACTTCCTTTCTAGCCCTCTTCTCTACTTGTACCTATGGAGTATTAGTATGTGAAATGTTGGCTAGTGAAGATTGTTATTCAATGTCTGTCAGAGTGTTTTCCTCCCACTCTGCCTGATTCATGAATTTCTTAATTTCAGGTTTAGGCACATGAGCATAGGGAGAAATCTTGTTCTTTAACCTGGTTTCTACAATGATGCCACATTGGTCATAGTTCCATGGGAAAATTTGACTGCAATTCATTTCCTTTAACAACTTGTTGGATTCTTCCCCTAAAGCTCTGTTATTGCAGATGAAAGAACCTATATGACCTTTGATCCTGACCTGTTGTTTCTTGTTGAAAACTACAAAGTGAATATCATCTGAATTTATCATTTGTCTGATATATTCCACAACGAATATCTTGATAGGAAAATGCTTTAGTAGCTTGTAAGGGGGTAATTCACATCTGTAGATTCTGATTTATGTATGATCTTGGTAGAGGTACCAGTTCCCTATTTTAGCTAGGTCTGACAAGTGTAGAATTCTCTGAATTTCCTCGTTTATCCTTGGTTTTGTTCTTCCACTGAGCATGCATACCAATGGATGGTATAATTGGTCAATGAATTGTTTGAAATTGAAATTAGATGAGTTATTCCTCACTATGGAAGTCCAAGAGGTCACAAGTTGAGGATTACCATCTTGGTCCAACTTCTACTGGGAGAAAAAGAACTTGTTTGCTTGGAAAAAGAGGAACATGTACACCAGTATTGAAGAATACATGAACATACCTTCTGTGGAAAACTTGAAAATTTGTTCATGGATGCTGTCATCTAGAAATTGACTGTAGTCAAACTGTGTAGTAACCTTTTCTTTAGTGGAGAAGATGGATAGAAAACCCAGAATGAGATTCAATTGGTTCATCTACCCACTTGTCTGAATACTATCTTAGTAGACAAGATATGGAGGAAATGATCTGATTTCCTTTAACTGAGAAGATGGAGGAATGGTATGGGGGATTCATTTTGGGTAATTGAAATTTTCCAGGTAGGAAAACTTCAAAGATCTGAGCTCTCTATGGGAAAGACAAAGCTTGGTTAAGATTTCAATGGAGAAGGGGGAGGCAGAATCATTTCTGGGTATCTGCAGTATCTGATCTATTGTTTGAGGGGTGATGGTGAAAAGAGTTTATCTAGATGAAGAAACAATGGCCCTTTGGCCAGGAAGATAGTGAGCTTGGAATTTTAGTGTAAATTTGGGAAAATGGTATGTCTGGGGAAAAATATACAGTGGAAGATTGGAATCCTAGACTCTGATCTCATCGCTCTGATCCAAAAAAACATCCTTGAGCCATAAGTGTAATTCAAAGAAGTTGACTTCACACTTCGTCTCTGCAATTAGGTAGTCTTTGTCATCCAAAGGGATACAATCCATATCGACGGGAGGAGGGAGGAAAGGTTGTTCTTTAGTTTTGGTGGCTTTTGACTTGGGCGCCATGATCAAACTGATACCTGCAAACGAAAAAAGATGTTAACTGTGTTTACCAAGTTTTAATGGAGGCTTTTGACTGTAATATTGATGGATGTTGTATTGAGAATGGGAAATGGTGGCATCGATTGCATATGGATCGATGAACAGTGCAACAATGGCGGAAGAATGGAGACAAATGTTTGAACTGTCCATTATGGAGCAGATGGTGAGTCAGATGGGTAATGGTAATGGGTGACTGTATTGATTAGCCAATGAACATATCGGATGTGATGTGAAGGGAATTGAATGGCCAACGAGTGGATGGAGGTGATGTGGAGGTTATTGAGTGGCCAACGGGTGGATGGGATGTGACGGGCGACAGGTGAGTGGAGTGTGACATGT
>SNQJ01S0101568.1:4087-21251 GCA_010110895.2 Picea sitchensis
TATCTTTAACCTGGTACTTACCTAATTGTTTGAAATTACACATAATTACTATAGGAATGATATCATGTATATATAAGTAAATAAATAAACAAAAGATATTATGCAAAAATTGAAACAAATGAAAATGTTACATTCAAAAAATTGATGTAAACAAATACCTGGAACAATCATTGTCAACATTATGTGTTCCCTCTTGACATCCAAGCAGGAATGTTATTGTTGATAACAAAAATAGGCCATGCTGAGTAAATAGACATAAGTTCTCTGAATGGATTAACATCGTCAGTTGTCAATGAAATCCTAACATTATGAGGTTCATCTTTGAAATCTGCCCATTTTTCCTCAATTTCCCTAAATGCAGAACCATCAGCAGGCATTCGAAGAACACCATCTCCACTTCTGTTACGTGCATGGTAATCCATAAACTGTGCTATGCTTTCACACCTGAACAATCGTTGCAAACATGGAATTATGGGAATATGACGAAGAAATTTTCGAGGCACCCTTTTTGTTACTTGATCGGTTCAATATCTATTCATAAGACATTACGGACATTTTGTTTTCAAATCATGTTGTCCATAATATATAATATGATCATTACGACATTCATCTATAGTTTGATAATCCATTCCAATATCTTTCATAATGGCATGCAAACCTCGATATGTGTGAGGTAAAATATTTGACGATGGTAACAAAAATTCACCTAACAATCTACAACATAAAAAATAACTAGTTTATGTAAAGAATAGTAATCGTAAAAATTGCATTCTTATTTTACACATTAATTAACACTAAAAACAAATAGAAAAAAATCAACATTTATGCATAATATGAGATGAAACATATTACATACCTTAGGATCTATGGCATACAAGTGTTTGACAAATTATTAATAACCTTTAAGTTCACTAGCAGCAATGTAGCGGAGAGAAGATGTGCTCTTGATCCTTCATAAAGTCATTTATTTTCCTTTTCTAATAGAGGTTCATCATAAATACCAACACTTTCCCCATCCTCATCCAACTGTGAAAACAAATCTTGGATCATTTGATTTGTCCAATCATCTTCTTCCATGGTATCATTAACTTGATTTGTCCCATCATATTCTTCCATGAGATCCTCATTTGCTTGGTCATGTTCCTCAGCTTGTACAACATCATTTCTACTACTACTTGGTGCAATATTCTGCAGAAAGTTAGAGGGAAACTCTAACTTTATAATTACAAACAATCATGCAAAATTAGTGTATACTATAACAAACATTCAAACAATATATATACATATATATATATAATTTTATATAAAATTCACAATATAAAAACAGATAATGAATATATAGTTAATTACCGTGGGACGATATTGATTCAATCTGCCATCAATGTGCCCATATTTCCTACAATGTTTTGTAGTTCTTGCTATTAAAATTCTTACGGGACGTATGAGGCAACATTTTTTGCAAGGGCAATAACATCTTCCATCACCCTTTTCACCCACTTTACTTTTTCCCCACCTCTAATTATATTTTGCAACATTCTTCCGCACAACTTCCGCACAAAAATACCCTTTTAGAACCATCGTTGTTATAGCAAGATTGTCACAACATGCTTAAATCGTAAAATATATATAGGTCATTGTTCGTCGCAATTGCGACGAACAGTGACCTAAATATAATTTTTTATTTGTTATATTTAGGTCACTTTGTCAAAGAGTATAACGGTTATAAAGGTCATATCGTCGCTCTTGCAACGAAAGTTGACCATATCAATTTAGATTTTGTCAAATAGTATAACGGTCAATATGGATAGTATCAAAGAGTGTAACGGTCAATATTTAGTGTCGCTCTTGCAACGAATACACACGTTCATCGAAATATAGACGATAGTCCACTATCTTCATGATCTTTGCAAAACAGATGAAAGTTTGATTTTGTCGAGAGAGCGACGAATACGGGCTGGATTTAGAACAAAATTGAAAAATTGAACTTTTTCTCTTGAATTTTGCAACGAAAGAGTACTTTTGTCGCAAGTAGTCGTCACAAATTTATCAATATGTAGTAGTGATAGCAGCAACAATAGGAGGTCTAGAAATCATATTGGCTACCTTGTTACTTGTACCCTTTTTGTACTTGATTACCAAATGAAATTGTTGTAGAAAACCCATCCATTTGTAGTGTCGAGATTGTTGTAGTTTGGTTTGTGCTTGGAGATACTGTTAGGGTTGGTGATCTGTATGTATGATTTTTTCCTTCCCTAACAAGTAGTGCTTCCATTTCTTTATGCTTTGAACTAATGCATACAACTCTTTATCATATGTAGGATATTTAACAACAACTTGGTTAAAAGTTTTAGAGTGGTAACAGATAGGCTTATGATATTGCATCAATATTGCACCCATGGCGTATCCACTGGCATTTGTCTCGATCTCAAAAGGTTGTTGAAGATTCGGCAATGCTAATACTGGTGCGGTACTAATCTTCTCCTTCAAAGTGTCGAAAGCTTTTTGTTGTTTTCCTTCCCACTAAAAAGTGTTCTTCACACTGGTTAAGGCATGCAAAGGAGTTGCTATAAAGGAGAAGTTTGAAATGAACCTCCTCCAATACTGGACTGCACCTAAGAAGCTTTGGACTTCGATTACACTTTTTGGCTCAGGCCAATTTACAATTACATCAATTTTGGAAAGATCAATTTTTAATTGTCCTCCTTCTACAATATGACCTAAGTACACAAGTGCAGTCTTGCCAAATTCATATACAGCTTTTCCCTTTGCAAAGTATCCAATACTTTCTTTACATGCCTCACATGTTCATCCCAAGTCCTACTAAAAATAAGAATGTCGTCTAAATACACAATCACAAATTCATCTAGGAAAGACATGAATACATCATTCATCACACGCATGAAAGTTGTCGGAGCATTACAAAGCCCAAACGACATAGCTAACCACTCAAACAATCCATGTTTGGTTTTAAAGGCAGTTTTTCATGCATCCTGTTCTGCGACCCTGATTTGATGGTATCCACTGCGCAAATCCAACCTAGTGAAATAAACAACATTCTTTAACTGATCAAGTAAATCATCTATACGAGGAAGAGGGTATCAATTTTTCACCGTGATTTTATTTAAGGCCCCGTAATCGACACACATTCACTATGTGCCATCTTTCTTTGGCACCATCACAATCGAAGAACCACAAGGAGATGAACTGGGTCTGATGACCCCTTCATCCAATAAGCCTTGTACCTGCTTCTTGATCTTTGTCATCTCCACAACTGACATCTTGTACATTCCCACATTAGGAAGAGGAGAATCCTGCTGAAGATGTATCTCATGTTGGATTTTTCTCTTAGGAGGTAATCCATCTGGTTTATGAAAAATATCATCATACTTAGAAACAATATCAATTAATTCATTTTTATGAGAAGGATCACATCCTTGGAAAGCGTTGGATGTCTCGACATCTTTCTCTCTTACGACCATGAGTACATATCTCTTATTAGTGTTTATGAGTCTTTTCATTTTCCCTGCACTAACAAGTCTTGTATTTACCCTCATGCTTGTTGACGACGATTTTTGTAAACATGACTTAGCCAGCAAAGCATTGCCAGGCTCCCTCTCCAGTCACACTACTTGCGCAAGTTTCGCTTATTCTCGTTAAATGTTGGCGCATTGTTCTTAGTTGATTTATTATGGTGCTTGACTCTTTTCTAAGCATAACCCTTTATGTACTCCTTGCATTATTCGCGCCCTCTTATTTCTCCAATGAGACACATGTCCAAAGACCCTCATGTCACCATTGTTGATCTTTTTGCCTACCTTATTCGCACTCACTCGCGCAAAGTCTCGCATGCTCCCGCTAAGTTACCGCAACACATTCAAAGAAAGTTACATGATCATCAGTGAGCATATTTTATTGGAAATGATACAAGTTAATTCAGATGAAGGAAAGTCATTACAATTGTTAACGAGGTTGTGATGGTGCTTGGCGAAAATTTCATGGTTCTTTACCATCACTTAAAATAACCTATTCTTGCATTCTCACATTCCTAACTTTGTCAATTTTACATTCAAAATACTCAAGTCTAAAATTATATCTTATGTCTCTTTCTTCCCAATCCACTCCATCTTGTAAAAACCACCATATGAGAACCCTTACCATCATACAACTCACTCCTTGTGTTCCATGACTCACCTTACCTTCAATTTTTTTTTAAAGGTGAAGTAAACCATTATTAAAAGTTCATGTCACACCTTTTCCTTGCATGACCCACGTTTCCTTAATATATCCCATGTCTTTTCTCAAATATTTAAATTATGATGGTAATTATACCAAGCTTTCCTTTGGAATTTGACTTTAACTCTTTTAAAATTCATTTGCCACATCATAAAGGAAAAAAGAATATCATTATGGTTCAATAAAAGAGGGAAAGGAAAGTTTTCATAAAACATCAAACCTCGCACTACGTGGAGCATTTGTAGGAAAGGGTCCAAGTGGAGGTTATAAAGTCGTTAGGTTAAAATCGACCTCCATAATTCAAATCTACCAAATGTATTTTATGAAGTTCGGTGCAATCTCTTGAATGACAACATGGAAATCGCATAAAGCTGACTGTGTTCACATGAAGTTATCAACATTTGAAGGACGGTTAATATGTTTTCCAGCTGGACGCAAAGACAATAAGTCAAATGTACAAAAAAATTTACAAACTCACATAGAAGTAAAATGTACAAACTCATTAAATTTAATTTTCATTAAGTCAAATGTACAAACTCACATAGAAGTAATTAGAATAGTGAATAGCATGAAAATCATAAGATCGTATAAAAAATTAAATATTGTTAAAAGGAAAAATTATAGGGAAAGGGGATCTATGCTTGGACTGTAGGTTAGGAGAAATTTGACTTAAAGTTCAATGTGCATTATTGTCTAGGGCTTTAAGCTTAGGGTGATAATCTCGCTTCTTCTTGCCTAGACTCGTAGGAGGTTGAAAATGTTGATGCTTGAGACCCTCTAGTCTTTTGGTGTCAACATATTTTTGGCGGCCATACTAGGGATAGTCGTTCAATGGTTCGTTCCTAATTTTTGTTTTAATTCTTTCAATTTTTCTTTTTCCCTTCCTAGACCTCAATGTCTCAACCAATCGGAAGTATGTTTAGTGGTTGTAACCTTGTGGTTTCAGCTAATGATCCTGGCAAATTCATCCGCAAGTATGGCATGTTTGAGTTTGAAGAAGACCTAAACAATTCTCTTTGGTTTGTTCCCATTCCCTTGAAGTTCGCTCGCCCGGTGAACCCCTTACCTCACAAATTCANTGTGGTTTCAGCTAATGATCCTGGCAAATTCATCCGCAAGTATGGCATGTTTGAGTTTGAAGAAGACCTAAACAATTCTCTTTGGTTTGTTCCCATTCCCTTGAAGTTCGCTCGCCCGGTGAACCCCTTACCTCACAAATTCAAAAATCATTTGCCTCTCTTTCGTGGTGGTGGAACTGTTACAGTGACTGAACATCTTCGTGTGTTTTCTAATGCTTGCGCCATTCTCAGGGTAAATAATAATGATAGTTGTATGATGTTGTTTATGACCTCCCTTCAAGGCGATGTCGCCTCCTTATTTGTTATCCTTCCCGATGGATGCATTTCTACCTGGTTTGAGTTGTCTTACTGGTTTACTTCTACTTTTGGCCATTTGGACCATCCTTACGAGCATCTTAAGAGGTTTAATCATTTATGCACGAAGGATAATGAGAGCATTCTTACTTTTAATCTTCGGTTTATCAAGTTGTACAATCTAATTCCTAGTCCCATTCTCCCTACCAACTTGGTTGGTTTATTGCATTACTATGAACTTATACCTTCTCTTTATCGATGGCAGTTGGAAGAAAAGAATGTTCAAAACCTAAAGCTAGCCCTGTCTCCTTGCCTCAACTTCGAAGAACAAAACCATAGAACAGGTTACTCCGTTGGCGTTTATGATTCACACAAGGAGTTGTCTTCTTTAATCCCCGTCATTAAGAACTTGCCAGATCGCATGTCCTTTCTCAAGTCTCAATCTTCAAATCATACTAGGAGTATCTCTTGGGAGCCCTCTCTCTTAGGGACTAATCATAATGAATCAAATATTTGTGGTCAAGCGTCTGAATGCAACGATGACCATGATTATATCATGATGCTTAATGATCAATCCACCTCTCACACCCTTTTTAAACCTCATACCCAAAATCGCCTTTCATCTCGAGTTTCTTATCTGCACACATACAATGGAAATGTTGATTACGCAAATGAAGAAATCAATGTTAATTATGTCAAACCAATTTACGATACATCTGTATTTGACGATGATGCTAATGAGTGGTCAAATGATGTAGACCAGTATGACTTTAATGATGCATGCAACGAATCCTCTCCTGAAGATATATATGAGTTCAATCAAGATTTTAATTTGAATAAAATTTTCGCTAATCCTTTGTTTCAATCAAAAGAGGATAAATAACCTGACACCATCGAGCAAGTCCCTCCCATGTGMAATTTTTATTTCAGTGATAGTAACTATTGTAGGGACACTCTTATGTTTTCTAATCCATGTTATGAATCTTCTTTGCATCATGACAACCCTGTTCTKGAGAGAAGGGTCCCCAAAGGTGATATTAATTCATTTGATGACACTAAATTGTCTGTTGAAATCATGGATCATCCCTTTAAGGTACAAAACCTAAACCCTAAATCTAATTCAGTCAATACCTTCATCAATTTTGGTAAAGCATCTGTTGGTTGGCATGTCTTGGAGGTTGGTGGTCGTTTCTTTTGGATTTTGATTAATCATATATCCGCACATTATACATCTGTTGGTTGGCATTTTGGCAGTCCCTCCACATACAAGTTTGTCGAACTCATAAGACCCGCGCACAAAGAAAATGACGCATTCATTTACGCTAAATTTCATCTGACCTGAGTTCAAGCTAACAGTTTCTTCCCTCTGTAAATAAATAAACAAAATAATATATATATAATAACAATAAAAAAAAATCGGGAAGGGTTAGATTAGTTTTGGGTTGTTTTCGTTTTTGCTCAATTTATTTTCTCGCTTTTATTTATTTTTTCTTCCTTTTCGTTTTTCCCTTTCTTACGGCCAGAAGTGATGGAGCAATGATTGGTGATATTAAAAGGAATACTATCTGTATATTTTTAAATGATTGACCAAATTTGTTTTTGTGGACAGCAGACTTGCAAGTGAACTAAGTTGCCTTCCTTTATCATGATTCCTCGCTTGTATACCATTCGCTTGCTACGCGGGACATCCTCGCTCGCCACATTCACCAGTACTGTTCCCCCTTCTTTATTTCCCTTTCTCCATCCCCCTTCATTTTGAGATGCCTCCAGCATACATGTTGTGGACGCTCAGTGTTTTGGGTCTTTCCCTCAACGCACATCCACGACAAGTTTCTAAGCCTCGTAATCATCTCATCAAGTTCGAAGAGTTGTCTTTTTGGGTTATACAACAAGTCCAAACCCCCTCATACTTACCACTTTCCATGAGTTATTCCCAAAGTCTCAATCCATGAATCCCTTGACCTCTATTGTGTCTCTCCATGTTGTATAACCTGGTCCACCTAACCCTATCAGCCTTTTTCTTGTCCCACATTTAGTCGCCCTCAGTCTTGCCATTACCCTTCCCTTCCCCTTTCCTACAGAGAATCAAAGGTCGTATGTTGTTGTTTAAAGCTTGCACGCCACTGTAAGCGACGTGCATCTGTTGGTTGGCAATTGTTGACGATGGTTTTTGTCAACAGGACTTAGCTGGCAAAGCATTGCTAGGCTCCCTCTCCAGTCACACTACTTGCGCAAGTTTCGCTTATTCTCGTTAAATGTTGACGCATTATTCTTAGTTGATTTATTATGGCGCTTGACTATTTTCTAAGTAGAACCCTTTATGTACTCCTTGCATTATCCGCGCCCTCTTATTTTACCAATGACACACATGTCCAAAGACCTGCATGTCACCATTGTTGATCTTTGCGCTCGCCTTATTCACACTCGCTTGCGCAAAGTCTCGCATGCTCTCGTTGAGTTACCGCTACACATTCAAAGAAAGTTACATGATCATCAGTGAGCATATTTTATTGGAAATGATACAGGTTAATTCAGATGAAGAAAAGTCATTACAATTGTTAGCGAGGTTGCGATGGTGCTTGGCGAAAATTTCATGGTTCTTTACCATCACTTAAAATAACCTATTCTCACATTCTGACATTCCTAACTTTATCAATTTTACATTCAAAACACTAAGTCTAAAATTATCTCGTATATCTCTCTCTTTTCCCAATCCACTCCATATTATAAAAACCACCATATGAGAACCCTTACCATCATACAACTCCTTGTGTTCCATGACTCACCTTACCTTTAATTTCTTTAAGTGAAATAAATAATTATTAAAAGTTCATGTCACACCTTTTCCTTGCATGACCCACGTGTCCTTAATATATCCCATGTCTTTTCTCAAATATTTAAATTATGATGGTAATTATACCAAGATTTCCTTGGAATTTGACTTTAACTCTTTTAAAGCCCTTTGTTTTTATGGTTTCCACTGATTTAATACTTTAAATTCAGAAAACAAAACAAAAAAGAAATTTCAAAAGAAGCTAGTGTACTATGGGGTTTTTTTTTATATATATATATATATATATATTGCTTTCTTTAATTGTTTCCAGTTGTAACTTTTGTTTCTTTCTATTTATTCTATTTTTATAAATAGTTTTGTATTAATTATAAAAATGTTAAAATAATAATCATTACGTTACTTTTCCACTTAATGTTCAATATTTATTTGGTGATTACTAACTTATGTTAATTAATTTAGTTTTTTTTTAATTTTAGGTTAATCTTTTCAATTTTTTGGGTTTTGTTAAATAAAGGCAATTAAACATGTGTTTCCTTTTATTCATGGTATTTAGTTATTAAATTTAATTTTCATTACATCAAATATATAAACCCACATAGAAGTAATTAGAATAGTGAATAGCATGAAAATCATAAAATCGCATAAAAAAATAAATATTGCTAAAAGGAAAAATTATAGGGCAAGGGGATTTATGATTGGACTATAGGTTAGGAGATATTTGACTTAAAGTTCAATGCACATTCTTGTTTGGAGATTTAAGCCTAGGGTGATATTCTTGCTTCTTCTCGCCTAGCCCCACGGGAGGTTGAAAATGTTGATGCTTGAGACCCTCTAGTATTTTAGCGTCAACATATTTTTGGCGACCATACTGGGGACAACCGTTCAATGGTTTGTTCCTAGTTTTTGTTTTAATTCTTTCAATTTTTATTTTTCTCTTCCTAGACCTCAATGTCCCAACCAATCGGAAGTATGTTTAGTGGTTGTAACCATGTGGTTTCAGCTAATGATCCTGGGAAAGTCATTTGCAAGTATGGTTTGTTTGAGTTTGAAGAAGACCTAAACAATTCTCCTTGGTTTGTTCCCATTCCCTTGAAGTTTGCTCACCCGGTGAACCTCTTACCTCACAAATTCAAAAATCATTTGCCTCTCTTTCATGGAGATGGAACTGTTACAGTGATTGAACATCTTCATGTGTTTTCTAATGCTTGTGCCATTCTTGGGGTAAATAATAATGATAGTTGTATCCTTTTGTTATGGAACTCCCTTCAAGGCGATGTCGCCTCCTTATTTGCTAGCCTTCCCGATGGATGCATTTCTACCTGGTTTGAGTTGTCTTACTGGTTTACTTCTACTCTTGGGCATTTGGACCATCCTTATGAGCATCTTAAGAGGTTTAATCAATTACGCATGAAGGATAATGAGAGCATTCTTACTTTTAATCTTCAGTTTATCAAGTTGTACAATCTAATTCCTAGTCCCATTATCCCTACCAACTTGGTTTCTTTGTTGCATTACTATGAACTTATACCTCCTCTTTACTGATGGTGGTTGGAAGAAAAGAATGTTCAAAACCTAAAGCTATCCCTATCTACTTGCCTCAACTTCGAAGAACAAAACCATAGCACAGGTTACTCCTTTGGCGTTTATGATTCACACAAGGAGTTGTCTTATTTAGTCCCCATCATTAAGATCTTGCAAGATCGCATGTCCTTTCTCGAGTCTCAATCTTCAAATCATTATAGGAGTATCTCTCGGGAGCCCTCTCTCTTAGGGACTAGTCATAATGAATCAAATATTTGTGGTTGAGTGCTTGAATGTGACGATGACCATGATTATATCATGATGCCTAATGATCAATCCACCTCTCGCACCCTTCTTAAACCTTATACCCAAAATCACCTTTCATCTCGAGTTTCTTAACTGCACACATACAATGGAAATGTTGATTACGCAAATGAAGAAATCAATGCTAATTATGTCAAACCAATTTACGATACATTTGTATTCGACGATGATGCTAATGAGTGGTCAAATGATGTAGACCAGTATGACTTTAATGATGCATGCAATGAATCCTCTCCTGAAGATATATATGAGTTCAATCAAGATTTTAATTTGAATAAAATTTCTGCTAATCCTTTGTTTCAATCAAAAGAGGATAAAGACCCTGGCACCATCAAGCAAGTCCCTCCCGTCTGTAATTTTTATTTCAGTGATAGTAACTATTGTAGGGACATTCTTATGTTTTCTAATCCATGTTATGAATCTTCTTTGCATCATGACAACCTTGTTCCTGAGAGAAGGGTCCCCAAAGGTGATATTAATTCATTTGATGACACTAAATTGTCTGTTGAAATCATGGATCATCCCTTTAAGGTACAAAACCTAAACCCTAAATCTAATTCARTCAATACCTTCATCAATTTTGGTAAAGCATTTGTTGGTTGGCATGTCTTAGAGGTTGGTGGTCGTTTCTTTTGGATTTTGATTAATTATATATGTGCACAGTATACATCTGTTGGTTGGCATTTTTGCAGTCCCTCCACATACAAGTTTGTCAAACTCATAAGACCCACGCACAAATAAAATGATGCATTCCTTTACGCTAAATTTCATCTGACCTGAGTTCAAGCTAACGGTTTCTTCCCTCTGTAAATAAATAAACAAAATAATAAATTATATATATATATATATATATATAACAATAAATAAAAAATCAGGAAGGGTTAGATTAGTTTTGGGTTGTTTTCGCTTTTCCTCAATTAATTTTCTCGCTTTTATTTCTTTTTGCTTCCTTTTTGTTTTTCCCTTTCTTACGGCCAGAAGTGATGGAGCAATGATTGGTGATATTAAAAGGAAGACTATCTGTATATTTTTAATTGATTCACCAAATGTGTTTTGGTGGACAACAGACTTGCAAGTGAACTAAGTTTCCTTCCTTTGTCATGATTCCTTGCTTGTATACCATTCGCTTGCTACGCGGGACATCCTCGCTCGCCACATTCATCAGTACCGTTCCCCATTCTTTCTTTCCCTTTCTCCATCCCCCTTCATTTTGAGATGCCTCCAACATACACATTGTGGACGCTCAGTGTTTTGGGTCTTTCCCTCAATGCACATCCACAAGTTCGAAGATTTTTCCTTTTGGGTTATACAACAGGTCAAAACGCCCCCATACTTACCACTTTCTGTGAGTTATTCCCAAAGTCTCGATCCATGAATCCCTTGACCTCCATCGTCTCTCCCCCTATTATATAACCTGGTCCACCTAACCCTATCAACCTTTTCCTTGTCCCACATTGAGTCTCCCTCAGTCCTGCTATTACCTCGCCCTATCAATCTTTAATAATGGTTTCTTAAAAGAGGGTTTATGGCTATAATTATGAGAATGATGAGAATGCTTTGAGGAAGAAGAATTAGAACTTGAAGGTGAAGATGGAGGCTCAGGAGGATATCCTCCAGCCCCTTGGTTTACCGAAGCATCGTCATCAGCATGTGCTTCCTTTTTCTTCCCTTTATTCTTCATCCTCTTCTCGTAATCTCCATACATTCACTCAACCATTTCTGACTTGTGATAAAAGACCATATGAAATTTTTTCTCTTCTTCATCACGCTTGTCTTCGCCTGCCATTTTGTTCCTTCGGGATGCATGGCCAACTTCGGTATTAAAAGTCTTAAGAGTTCCTTCACCCTGCTTATGCTTGGCCCTAGTAAGAATTCACACTCAACAATTCAATTCAAATATGACTGCTCTGATACCAACATGATCTGGGATCTTTTCATCAAGTGACTTATAAAGAATTGCATTAAATGAGCATAAATTAAAGTGCACCATTAAAGAAGGAAAATCTGAAAAATGAAGAGACATAAGAATCAAATGTGAACACAAAAACTTGATAACGGAGTTCATCCCTGGTGGACTATGTCTCCGAGTCCTGCTCTCAAATGGGTAGGCTCTTTCATTAACTCAGCAAAAGAATTTGGAAAAATACATAAGTATACCTCATTTTGAAATCAAGTTGTAGAAATAATGCTCAGATTAGAAAACAGACAGCACCACTAGATTCGTGGCGTCAAATTACCCAAAAATGATTGTCTCCATGCCTCTATCCGACTTCGACACTCCCAAGCCCAAGAAGAAATTTGTCTCGGTTTTTGTGCCCCTCTGCAACCTACAATTAATGACTAGACTGCATAGAAATGTGTGCCCAAGGCTGTATCGTATGTGCGCCTTCCTCCCATGGATGGGAGGACTAAACATTTAAGTATTATCCATGGGAATTTATTACAAAGAAGGTCGTTGGCATGTTGGTTTGGGCATTATACAAAGGCGAATAGTGGGGAGGAGGTCCCGGGGTCAAACCCGTGGGCCTACCCCTTTTGGGTTTTAATCGGTTGTAATATATATTTATAATACAAATTTGTTCCGATATGTTTAGTGGCGGCGCTATCCATATCTCCAACGGTTATATCATGGCCAAGTTTAGCGTGGTCCGCCAGATTTGGCGGACCCACCAAACTTTTAATTTTTTTTCAAAATTTGCTCATGGGATGTCATTGTGATTTTTACGCCTGCCACGTGGCATCCCCTGATTGGGACATGTGGAAGCCTCCCACTGGGCCACCTTGTTCTCTTCCATGTCAATGCCACATCATCACACCACGTCATTGTGCCACATCAGCATACGAACCGTACGGACTACCACGTGGCACGATCCTATTGATCCACGAATCAACCCAAAAGTGCCAAAATTGGGTGACACGTGGCAGCCTATGGTGTTTCCACATCGTCATGATGATGTCAACATGACATGTGTCACCTTCTGCTCCTAACACGTGTGTTGTACGGATGCTTACATCATATGTACGGATGTTGACTCATCCCTTGTTGAATGGGCTAGGTTGACCAAACTTTCACCGAGAATATATTTCAATTCGTGACTTCGTTTGACGAGTCGTTTGCACCATTAGAAAGCTTGCGATGTGCTCTTTTCTATCATGTCATTTTCACTAAGTTTGGGGAACTTTGATTTTTTTTTCCCTTTCTCTGTCTGTTGAGGCCATTCTAAGTGTCATGAGTTGCCTCTGCGAGTTATGAGTTGTTCTTAGTCTTCTCTAGATCCTTTTTGGATCAAGTAGGCAATTCAACTTAGATTGAATTTGCTTTATTCTTAGTTTGTTGTGTTTTTTCTTAGTCTATTTTGGCCAAGTTCCTAGCCTTGGATTGATTAAAAAACAATTAGTGGTATTTTTCTTAGTTTGGTTAGGGCATCTATGGTTTGAGTCTTAGCATTCTAATGGACTTCTTATTGAATTATGGTTTCCTCTTCTCTAATTATGGATTCCTCCACTTTAGGTATTTTTATTGTTTTTTATATCTTGTTTCCCCTCTCTACCCTTTTTTCATTCTTGGGAGGGTTCCAAGTGGTTTGGGTTCACTTGGGTTTAAGTTTTTCTTTGGGAAGCTTACATGTCCTCTGGGTTGGAGCCACACTAGAACCTGAGACTTGGAAGATGGAACTTACATAGAAGGCTAGAGTTGAATACAATCAATAGGGGGATAACCTGCTAAGAATGGTAGGCAAAGAGATTACAATAAATCACAATTGTTGGGGCCATAGAAGAAATGACAAAAGAACGTAGGTTGAGGCCATGGTTGTAGTTAACAAGTATTATCAATGCTTTTCCAAGCATGCCAAAGAACAGCTTGAATGCATTAAAAATTTGGTCAAACAAAAAAGGAGGTGAACCTTTACTAAGTAGATTGATGGGTAATTTGGGAATTAGGTCCAACACTTGAGCTTCTTTAGAAGAAGGGATACCAAGTACATGAAATGTGTAGAGTTGTAATGGATTAACAAAATATTTATTGTTCAATTTCTTGAAGAGTGAGCATAGCAACACCAAGAGATTTTAACCAAGTTGAATCAAGTGGATAAAATATATGAGCCTATCTTCAAAGTCATTCGGGGCATAGAAATTGTTATAGTGGATCCAGATGAAGAAAGATAAACTCTAGTAGAATCAACAGGGGCATGCAAAGCTCAAGTAGGGGAAGGAACAATGTAAGGCCTTAGTTACATGTGGATGGAAGTAGGCACACTTCTCGGCCACGTGTGAAAGGTTTCCATATACAGATGGAACACTAAATGCACCTGTATGAACAATTGGATGGAATGGTGACCCATCCATGTTGCCTATATACAAATGTTGGGACACCTTGGGTGCATGAGTTGAACATGTAGACCCAAGGGATGACTCATCCTATACCATGCAAATTTTTCCTTTGGATGGATTGAGACGTGACCAGACAGATCAACTCACTTAGACATACTTGGGGTGCAAGTGAATAGAACAACCAAACAGATGAGGTGACCTCAGTAAGCTCGAGAATACCTAGTGGATAGGACGACCTAGGAGAATGGGATGAATGGGTGAAATCAAGATGAATTGGGAAGACCAAGATGGAAGAATTTGACGGATGATCAGCTTGAAGTGAGAGGAACGACACTTGAGTCCACTTTGTACAATGGGGCTTACTAGTGGATTGACAATTGTTGGTTTCTTGCAATTTTAATTGTAATATGTAAATGAGTTGTAGGCATATGGGTCGTACTCCTCTATTGGACTTGTAACATTATTTATATAATGAAGAGTTAAGGCACCTATCTTGGTGTCCGTCCATACTTGTGTTCTATGCCTATCTTATGTATATTGGATGTTACTCTTACTTATAATGTGTGTGTTGGCTAAGTTGTGAAATAAGCTAAGTATAAGTATTGATGGGATGTTTTAAGGTTACAATTGGACATATGCCTAGTGTGACTGTTGGATTATCTAAGTTGCATATGAATTGGTATTGCATCTAATTATTGTAGCTCAAAGAGAAGTTATGGGTATACTTTAAGTCAAAAGGTGTAGTCTAGTTATAATAGATGTAGGTTGGTCAAGTCAATGTAGCTAAGGCAGTGCAGTGTCACACGACCGGAGATGATGAAATGAAAAATTTAAAGAAAGACTCTTAGTTCTATGATATGTGGTATTAGATCTCAACTTCTTCAAGGATTTGGTTTCATAATTATTTTGGGTGCTCTTCATCATGTTTCATAAAGAAGTAGCAAGTTGGGAGGGTGACCTGACTAGTTTGAGGCAATGTATTATCATCCTTCAACCAGGAATATGCCTGAAACATTCAGGCACTCATGGAGGCGACATCTGGCATAGATATTGGAGCGAACCCTTGGATAGTCGTTTGGAATATTCTCGATATGTGTTGGGTTTTGGACGAAGGCAATGGATGACTCTAAGCTACTATTATAGGTTTCAATTGGTCAAGGAGCAACCTTCCTAGGTGTCCCACTACACCTTAGGGTGCACTTTAGCTGAGTGAAGATGCATGCAATTGATTTAGAGGACACTTTGTGGAGTGTTATGGACCCAAGAGTATTTGAACCAAAGTGTTCCACCACAAACCTTGCAAAGATGATGTTGCTTGGTACCCATTGGAAACCCACTTTAGATGGAGGTAAAGTTTGTTGTTCTTGTTGATGTTCATTTCCTTTAAAAATTTATGCACAATAGGTTTTTTGGAAAAAAAATTGCATCAAATAGGCACCTTGGCTGGAAACCAAGGGTAGTGTGACCATAAACTCTATTTTTTGGACTTGATCATTGATGGAAAAACAATACAAGAAATGGTTGATTCTTGTGCCTCTCACAATTTCTTGTGGATGGAATTGGCAAGTTAACTCAAGATCAAAGTTTGATTGTGTGGAGCTTCAGTTAAGGAAGTCAATTCTAATGCTACTTCAACAACTGGGGTTGCATCCACAATTCACATGCATTTAGAAAAATGGAAAGGCCATGATGAATTCATAGTGTTGTAGATGGATGGCTTTGAGGTCATTCTTCGCCAAGAGTTCCCAAGGAGAACACAATTTTATCTCTTTTCATTTACAAACAAATTGGTTATACTTGGTGAATGAAAGAATTGTGTTGTCTACACAATAGAAATGAAGCTAGATGGAAGGGTGTGGATTATCTTTGCACTGAGCATGAAGAGGGTATCCAGGTGCTTAGAATTGAAAAATTTTGTAGAAGACATTAGGGAAGTGGATGAGGGTGGAGTGGAGATGTTTGTTCCACTAGCACTTGTCGATGTGTTCGACAAGTTTTCCAGTCACATGCCTGATTCATTGCCAAAATTTCTCCCACCCAAGTGCATTGTTGACCATCATATTAAGATAGAATCAAGGTTGCAACCTTCAACCAAATCTACATATTAACTTTTTAGACCCGAGTTGGAAGAGTTGAGATGGTAGTTGACTAATCTTATTTATATTGAGTTCATTCGACCTTCTAGGTCTCCATATGGTGCACATGTTATCCTACAAAAGAAGGACACCCCAGAGTTGAGGATGTGCTTGGAATACCATGCGTTGAACAAGTAAACGATCAAGAATCAGTACCCCTTACCTTTTACTACAGATTAATTTGACAAGTTGTCTAAGGCCAAGGTCTTCTCAAAGATGGACTTGAGGCAAGGATACTACCAAGTGAGCATTGCGGAAGAGGATGAGGCAAAGACAACCATGGTGACAAGGTATGGTAGTTTTGAATTTCTTGTTATGCCTTTTGGCTTATGCAATTCCCCAACAACCTTTTTCACCTTAACGAACTATGTATTCAGATTGTTCTTGGATAATTCAATGGTTGTCTACCTAGATGACATTGTGGTGTTTAGTGAAAACATGTTATACTACAA
>SNQJ01S0101570.1:4506-30841 GCA_010110895.2 Picea sitchensis
AAACATATAGTGATGAGAAAGGACGTTGTATACCTTGGAGTGATCAGATGAAGTGATAATATGAGTCTAAATACAGGTGATGAAGGGTATAATAATGGCAAAAAGTATGAGCAAAAAGGTACAATATGTGGTCCCAACACTACCCAGGAGGTAATGCCTCCACATTTTTAAAGCATGCATTATGACAGCCAACTCTAGATCATGGGTCACATAATTGATTTCATGCTCATTCAATTTTCTGGATTCGTAGCAAATTACACGTCCTTCTTGCATAAGGACTCCTCCGAGTCCTTCCTTGTAGGCATCTGTATACACAAAGGAAGTCATTATTAGGGTCTACAATCTTCAGCACGGGTGCGTGGGTCAGAAGGTATTTCAGTGTTTGAAATCTTTCTTCACATTCTGATGTCCAAGTGAATTTAACCCCCTTTTTTCTGAAGGGCAGTGATTGGACAACCAATCTTGGAAAATCCTTTTATTAACCTTCTATAGTATCCTACTAAGCCCATAAAAGATTTGATATCAAATACATCCTTTGGGGTAGGCCATTCCATAATAGATCTGATCTTGTTAGGGTCTACTTCCACTCCTTCTTTAGAAATAACATGGCCTAAGTAATGGACTTGCTTCTGGAAAAAGTCTCACTTACTAAACTTAGCGTAGAGTTGATGTTCTCTTAGTACTTGAAGTACAAGTCTAAGATGTTCTTCATTGTCCTCTCTGTTCTCGGAGTAGATTAGGATATCATCAATGAAAACCAATACAAATATGTCTAGGAATTTGTTGAGTACATTATTCATCAAGCACATAAAAGTGGCAAGGGCATTGGTTAATCCAAATACCACCACCACAAATTCATAGTGACCATATTGTTTTTTGGATGTATTCATCCTTGATTCAGACTTGATGGTATCTAGACCTTAAGTCATTTTTTGAGAAATGGAAGCACCCCCTAATTGGTCTAACAAGTCATTGATTCTTGGTAAGGGGTACTTGTTCTTTATGGTTGTCTTATTGAGTTGTCTATAATCTATGCGCATTCAGAGTGTGTCATCTTTCTTCTTCACAAACAAGACTGGTGCTCCCCAAGGAGACACATTGGGCTGGATGTAGCCTTTGTCCATCATTTCCTTTAGTTGTAGCTTGAGCTCAACTAGCTCGGGTGTACTCATCATGTAGGGCGTCTTAGACACTGGCACTGCTCTTGGTGCAAGTTCTATCGAGAAGTCAATGTCTCTTCTCGGAGGTAGACCCGATACCTCTTATGGAAACATGTCTCTATACTCTCTTAATATGGGGTGGTAATCTAGGTTCGGTTTGTCATCCTCAACAGATTCCAACACCTGTATTGCATATAGAGGAGATCCCTTTCTGCAATATTTTTTCGTTTGAAGGGTTGATATTCATCTCAATGAGACAGGCTTCTGAATCCCTTGGAGGGTTATCTTTCTCCCTTCCTCATTTACACATTCTAAGGTTTTATGGTAACAATCCAAATTAGTTTTATATGCAGCTAGCAAGTCGATACCAATCAATAGGTCATAAGATCCTAGGGGAAGTATGTTAAGGGTAGCTTGGGTGGGCAATCCATCCATAATGAATTGGCAAGCTGGTATGACCTCTGCTACTCTTCTTTTGGTCCCAGTGTCTATTTGTACCAACCATGGCTTAACATGTCTAACTGATTGCAGTTTACACTGATCAACAGTTTGAGGGGCTACATAACTCAAATTAGAACCAGGGTCAATTAAAATAGAAATCAAATGGTTGGCAATCATACCTTCCATCTCCACCACTTAATCTTGGTGGCCGGCTTGTTTATTATCCACGGCTGCATAAATCTGTGGCATGCTCATAGCCACATCATTGACCGTTGTAGCTTCTTGGATGTTGTAGACTCTCTTACTGTTTTATTGTCTGTGTGGACAATCCCTCAGTAGATGTTCTTCTCCACAACCCCAACATTTCAAGGGTTCCTTTTTGGGTTATCATTCTTTCTTGGGGTTGCTCCAAAAGGTTTATTTCCACTATGGGAGGGGAAATTTTGTTGATATACACTTCTAGTAGGAAGACTTATTCTAGAGTCCTTCCTATAGTTCTTAAATCTTGAGGATTTGAATCCCTTCTTATTGAATCCTGAACCGCTCTTCTTCTTCCAATCCTCGTGAAGTTCTGTCTGACTCTTGATTTGTTCATAACAATATCTTGCCTTCTAGATAGTGTCTTCTAAGGTCTTTGGCTCGTCAAAATCAATCCTGCTCCGATAGGTCTGAGGTAACCCGCTAATAAATCGTTGCACTTTTACCTTTTCATCCTTTATGTAGGGTACGTACCTCAACAACTCAAGGAATTTATTGACATATTCCTCTATGATGAGTTGTCCCGGCTTGAGTTCATATAACTCCTTAGTCTTCCCATCAAAGTATTTCTTTGACAGATACTTCTTCTTGAAGTGTTTCTCAAATTGTTTCCATGATAAGTACTCTTCATGGATTCCTTTCACATTCTCAAGGTCTTCCCACCAAATGGAAGCTTTTCCATTCAGGTTGAAGATGGTTATTCAAGCCTTCAAGTTTTCAGAGTAGTCATGGACTCTGAAGTACTTCTTTAAACCAAGCAGCCAAGCTTCTGCCTCTTCCCCTTTCTCAATATCTCCATTGAAAGAGGGTGGAGGGTGGTTTGGTTTTCTTGAACTCTTCAGGGTCATGACTTTTGGAATGCTTTCATTTCTTTTCTTTCCTTTGAGAATGTGAGCTAGTTTTGCTACTAGAAGATTCCTCGGAGTTGTCAGTTTCCCTTCCAGAGGACTCTCCCGATGAGTGTCCCCTGCTTCCTGGTTAGGCCTTCCTTGAGGTACTCCTCCTAGTGTAGCCACTTAGGGGACCACATTTTCGTATCTCAGGTGGAATTTGACTTCTCTTCGTATGTTGTCGGTCCACGTGACTGGTTGCAGGTCCATGCTGCAGTTGTCTCTGTATATCGGATAAGCTCTGCAACAAGACTGCATTAATTTCCATTTGTTTTTCTTGCTCCTTGATCAATCTCTCGTTGTCGGCCTTGCAACTCTGTAATTCGTCCATGAGGCTCCTTATAGTTTTAGCCAAATCTGGAGGGGTTTCCACCGCCCTCCTTTCGTCAAACTCTTCGTCTCTATTGTGGGAGCCATCCCCCACTTCATGGCGCATCACCATCCTGTATGCTTGTAGTTTCCCGTGATTCACTGACTACTTGAGTGCTGACAAAACACTTTTTGTTAGCTAACAGTCTATTAGTTCATGAACAACACATAGTTCATATTTCTTAAATATACACATAGTAGAAAGCTTTCATTCCTTTTTTTAGTAAGAGTTTAACGAGACTCTTTAGGAAAGAGGTAAGGTAGGGTGTCACCCTTAAGGTTCTTTAAATATGGTTTTTACGCAACTCGTCCATGAGCCCAAGCAGGCCAAGTGTTGTAACCATGCTCTGATACCAATTTGTAACACACCCGACTCCTTAATACTCTTCTAATAGGTGGGGCATTATAAATTCATTTTTCCTTAAATAACTCATCTCGAATCATCTCTATGAGATGATTCATTCTCTTCTACCTGCCCATAGCTTTCTAATGACTGCTACCGAGTTCTAAACCAACCCTTGGTTTATATCTTATGGCATCTCGAAGTTCTTCGGACATTCATTGGTTGAGGGCCACGTGGTGCCCATGTGGATCCACCTCACACATACTATTTCCAAGTTCCATCCTCCACCGTGGAATACCATCCATCGTTCGATCCCATGACAAGACTTACTCTCTTTCTCTTGTTGAAACAAAGTTTATTTTTCTTCTTATATCCTAAAACTCAGTTTTCTTTTGTTATGGAGTCTCCCTTAGTTCTAAAAAGCAGTGAAAGTCTTTCAAGAGTTCCGGGTTTCGGATATTCACGAAGTATGATTTTTAATAACAACTCCAAAGCCCCAATAACAAAGTCCCGAAAGTATTGTTTAAAGGAAATTAAACCAAATTAAAAGGAATAATTAAAAATGTTTAACCGTTTTCTAAACCTTTCGTATTTTCTTTTTCAACTATCTCAACTTAAACAGTAGTTCAAAGTCTCGATGCGCTTTTTACGAAATCTCTTTTTAATCGTGATTAACTAAATTTTAAACATACTTAACAAATCGTTAATCAGTCATATTTTGGAAAATCAAAGAGTTATCACTCTTTCGCACTCAAAAAACCCCGAAGCCCGAAATCCCGAAAGTATTAAACACTTAAGCATAATTAACTTAACATTAAAACAGGGTTAAAGGTATTAAATGACTTTTCACGTTTCACTATTCGGGAGTTTTCAAAGACATTCCTTTCGAAATCTCAGTTTTGAATCGTCGATATATGTCAGTATTTATATCGGATTAGTGGAGATATTTTTAGCATAAAGTGTGTATCTACAGGAGTACCATCCCCATTAAAGCATTTAATTTTTATCGCCTGTATCAGTACGCTGAATTTAAGGCAAGTTAAGGGTTAATAAAGGTTTGTTATTTCGAATTTCATTCTTAATTTCAGACAATAAGCGAGTTACATTGAAAAGAGCTCATGCATTTCTTCTCTGTAACAGGTTTTCATTTTTAGCACAAACATCATGGCACCCAAAAAAGCGCCTAAGAAGAGTGAAGACGCTGGTGAGAGCTCAAATCCGGATGGAGATGTTATATATGAGACTACACCATTTGTTGTGGATTCAATCAAGTCCTGGAGACAGATTTTTGATATCTTGAAGTATGAGCTGAGGAATTACCCCGACGATTTCGGAAACAAAAAGACTGAAAATAAACTCAGGGATATAGCAGAATCTGAGCTCCATAAGATATCCACACGGCCGAGACTCATGCCATACAATGACATGATAAGATGGGCTTTAGAAAAACCCGACATTCAGACTAGGAGCATTCTAAATCACCAAAAGGTCATCGTCGACTCATTCAGACCAGAGCACATCCAAGTAATGTATAAATTGTCCCCTGTCTCTAAATACATTGTTAATGTTGAATTCGTAGAAGAATTTCTAAGAAAGAAGTGTACAGAATCGGATTAAACATATCCAGGTATAATCAAAGATTGGTGGGGAATTCCAGCGAAGTTTAGAGCTGATACCTGTGGCATTTATGCCACAACACCGTTAAACGAATACATGGTTTATATAGCAATGATGTTGTGTAGACTGTTTGGGACGAAGAGTCCTACCCATTTCCTGGTGGAATCAGTGCCAACTATGCACGAGGTTGCAGAGGGTTTCACCTTCAACTGGGCCAAAATCCTGTCAGATAACCTAGCTAAAGAGATTAAGGATTACCAGATGGCAAAATCGAAAGGTTGACCTGATTCTTTTTACATGTCTGCATATATTATGGATGTTATATGTTACATGACCCCATTCCCCTTGATGAATTGGAGCTGGAGCCCAGCCTGTGTTGAACCCATTCATGTTTATCACTCTAAACTATGGGAGGAGAATGTTAAATATTTGTTTTATGAAATCTGTCACTACGTAGTGATACCTGTGCACCAAATTTTGTATGGTTATGCACCCCCTCAGATTTCAAAGTAAATCGTGGGAAACTTTAAGGCACTTGTCGATTGGTTCATCGAAGAGAATTTCTCTTATGTTAGAGTCTTTGGATGTTCAATCCCCCCTCATGATCTCCCTAAAGTTTTCACTGACAGACTGGTGTGCAGAGAAGTGGCATACCAGATAATATTAGGAGGCATTGGTACAAAGTTAAAAGCATCTCAGAAGAAATTCTGGCCAGTTTTTCCTGTGCAGATTGGGAAGTTTTCATTACTTAATCTTGGCCATTCTAAAGCGGAAGCCGCTACATTAGAAGACATTAAGCTGGTAGATCTTGAACTTAGAAAGCACAACCCATACCAAATTGTGGGAAATCATCTAGCTCATTGCAACATGAAAACGTTTGAGCATGAAAACTCCCCCTATGACGACATATTCAAAGGAGCCAGAGCATATGAGGAGATATTAGAGAGAGTTCAGGCATTACCCCCTGATCTACAGACCAACTTTCTTGCTTTCCAGAAGCACAGACGAAGTGGTTTTCCAAAGATATTACAGGGAGAAATGGTAACCTCTCCTCCAGAATAGGAAAGCATACCCCCAGGTTTCAACTCAAAGCCTTCTAACGAGAAGGCTGCAGAAGAAAATCCAGAGAAGACTGGAGTGTCTTCACAAAAAGAAGAAGCTTCACAAACAAAGCTTGAGCTCGAGACACCTCCAAAGTCGAGTCAAACAATTCCACCTTCATCATCGACTATTCCTGTTGATATTCCAAAAACAGTAGGAGAATCCCAATCTACAGAGTTGGGTAGCCCTATTACATCATTGACTCCTTTAAATTCAACATTTGGGACTCCTCATCTAGAAGTTATATATGTAAGTGACCTCACTCCAATCTCTAGAGAAGAGATACCTTCCTCTGATTATTTTTTCAGTAAGAAGAGGAAAGCAGTAATGAAACAGGAAATGCATTTGAGAGAAGGCACAATGGTAAAGAAACACAGAGTGCTCATAGATGGACATAACCTAGAAAAGGAAGATTTAGCCACTGAGGTAGCAGGCTCTATGGGAGCTTTGGCAATGACTAACTTATTTTCAGTTGACAATCTAAAAACAAGGTTGAAGCAGAAGGATCAAATGATAGCCCAGCTGCAAGGTCAAATAAAAAATACTGAGAAAAATATCAGAGAGGAGGTAAACAAAGGGCTAGAATAGACTAGAGCTACTGACAAACATGAGATTCAACTGCTCAAATCTATCTTGGATGAGATGTATAAGAAGATGCAAGCCAATCAGGGACAGGTCATCCATCATGAAGAATTAGCGAGACAGTAGCAAGATAGGCTGAATTCTATTCAAAATTAGGTGATAGATTTAAAAACAATTCAAGCCCAGGCACTGGAGGTGCATATGAAGATAAAAACAAAGCAACAAAGATTAATTTCTAAAGTAGAAGTTATTCAAAACTATTTCCAAGAAGTAAGTCAATCTTCCGATAATATTGTTTTTAAAGAAAAAAAGGCTAAAGCAGCCCGAGCTACTTTTCAAAAGTCATTTGTACTTTCGACAAAGGAAGAGGTATAAGAAACTCCAAGGTTGTCTATTGCAGAGCTGATTAGGGGTGATATCATGCTTAAAGTATGGGAGGCCAACATAGATGAAAGAAAGAAAATGGCCAAGGAAGTCAAGGATGATTGTGAAGAGACTTTTGATTTACTAGACAAAGGATCGTTAGGTATTGGAGAAGACGATTTCCCTGGGCTACTAGGATAGATCAATATTGTAAGACATCAACTGAAACTCAAAGGGAACTTGAATGAAATTTAGGTTGAAATTTCGCAATTAAAGGAGATTGATGTTACCCAAATAGACAGGTGGCTGATGAAGCCAAATTTAAAATTGCAATTAGTTAAGTTTGATGATAAATAGATTGAAGACCGATTCCCGAAAATTCAAAGAAAGTTTTATCTGTTGGAGGCAAAGGATATACCTAAGCCTCTTAGATTTTTTGTGCATTTTCTAGAAAAATGTATTGAATGTCTCAGACCAAAAGAAGGAGATACTTCGAAGAAGCAATGAAGTATCATATTGTAGGCTCATATTATCAAAATGATAGAGAAATAAAAGATAACTATGCAAACGGTTCAAATTTGCAATTTTGTAACCGTTAGCCCCTAGGAGTTAGGAAATCACCAACCGTCAAGAATTGGTGACTTCGTATAAATATAATTTCATAAGACTGAGAAAGGGATTTTTTGCGGCCGATTGTACTAGAGAAGTTTTTACAGTGACTAATGAGAATACAAAACGGAGATTCCAGATTCTGTCAACCCTGAGTTATGTGTTCCTCTTTACTTTCATTTTCAGCATATTCCCTTATATATCTTTGATGAATGTTTAACTACAATTGAGTGCAACATCTATTGTGGTTAGGAATTATTTGATTATTTAATTGTTTACAGTCTTTCCTTTGTGCTTGCTATCAGCAGGTTCAAGACCTGTAGATTATTTAGATTACTATATTTTTATGCTTCATCAGAGATCTTTGGTCTTCCTTCTTCCTCTGTTGCAAAGTGAGATCCCTCCATGATTGATGCCTCACCTTGTTTAAACAACTTTATGTTTTCCTCCCATCACTTTCATGATTTTCGAATTTGACTCAGGAACAAGAAATGACCTTTGAAACTGTTATGTTATTAATTTAAGTTTGGGAATTTTTCTCTTATAACCCAAAACAGAAATAACAAACCTTGAAAACAAAGTAATAGATTTTTTAACCTTTATCCCTCATGAATGTACATGTTACAAGACAACCCAATATAGAACCCGACCTTTTAGATCAGACTAGCATTGCTTTAAACTTATTTAACACTATCTTACAGACAACAAACACCCGGGTTGAATTAGAACATTCATGGGTAACAATTGAATGCGATATAAGCATCCAGGAACACTCAGAAGCTAGACAGAGATAGTTAAGAAACCAGCCATAACTTTTCCTTTTAGTAACTGATACATTTTATACCTTAACTCTCTCTACCTTTTTCGGATACCTAGACTTTATATTTTAAATCCTTAAATATAAACTCTGGAACAACATCTTTTTGGCGTCGTTGCCCGAGGAATCAAAGAAACGAAACTATTTTCCCTGGGAGGAACGACAATGATATTTTCTTTCTTTGGTAGTGAACAAAGATTGAAAACTTTATAAGGCTACTTTCATTTTTCACTTGGCGAGTCCACGATTAATAAATTAGCTTTTAACCGAAAGAATATCAGGAAGGATCCAGATAACAAACAAACTTCGCATGTATCCAACCCATAAAAATTTTCTAAATCAAGAAGATACCTTAAACAGACTGCTTCATCAACAAATAAGATTTATCAACCTAAATTCACATAGTCGAAAGCTAAGGATCTACCTGAAAAGTCAAATACTCCACCCCTTTGCAGAGAACTATCCACCAATCGAATTGAAACCCTAGAGCCTGGATTTGTCTTACCCGAATTTAAAACTGAGACTTTCTCAACTGTTCCTTTCACCTATAGAAGTAAAAGATCTATCTCACTCCCCACTTCGATTGACATCTCTTCACTTCCCAAAGTTCAGTTTCCCATCTCTCAGAACTTCGACGAATATACTGTTTACCTTGACTCGACTCCTGTTGATTCTCCTGTATATTCACCCTAGGGAGTCCGAAGAAAACAGTCCACGATTTCCAAGTCCTTCTTTTTCAAGTTTCATGTCCCTTGATGAGTAGTTTCTTGAAACCATCTTGCCTGATTCAGCCCCAACCGAAGGGTTACCACACCCCTTTAAAACTCTTCCTTATAATCTTCAAGTTTCACCCTCTAATTTATTAATGGCTGTGGCTGGGGGTGGAGCCATAGGCGGTGCTAGGGGAGGAGGAGCAGGCAATCAAGTACCACTCCCTCGAATCTTTTCCAAAGTGGTTGCTAGGTATGCTCCTTTGGTCCTCCCAGTTCCTCTCCACGATCTACCTGAAAATTACATGAAAAATCTGCTGAAATTCACAGGAGAAGGTAATTTAACCGCAACCGAACACATCAATTTCTTTGATCAATTTGTGGACATCCTTGGTCTTGAACATGAGGATGTTTATTCGATACTCCTGGTTCAGACATTTGAAGGACAGGTGAGAACCTGGTTCCGAGGTCTAGCAACAGGATCAATACGGTCATACGATGAATTGGAAAATGATTTTATCAGACAATGGGCAGAAAGGAAAGACCATCTCTACTATCTAACCGAATTTGGGGATCTGAGAAAGAAAAACTCTGAATAAGTTCTCGAGTTTACCCAAAGGTTTAATAAATTGTATAATAAAATTCCAGCCGAGGTCAAACCTTCTCAACCTGCAACGAAAGTAACTTTCATAGGGGCTTTTGATCCTGATTTCGCCCTGTTGTTGAGGGAGAGAAGATCAGTAGACCTCACTAAAATGCAAGATGGTGCCTTAGAAATCGAATCAAATATGATGGCATCAGGAAAGCTAAAAACCAAATTTGAAACAGGAAACAAAGAAACCAGAAGGTACAAAGAACAAGGAGGACCTTCAGGATCTGGAAGGTCTTCGGAAGACAAGATGGATGACATGGCGAGAATAATTAAAGAATTATTGAATAAGATTTCAAGAACGGAATTAGACCAATCAAAGAACGAACATTTCCATAGAAAGGATTTCAGAAGGAATCCTAAACCTCAAACTCAACAAAGACAAATTAAGATTGAGGATAAAAAAATCCAAGCCCCCTTTAAAAGTGAAAACTTTATAGGAGGAGAAGACATGCAAGAGTTTGAGGAGTTAGAATAAGGCATAAATAATCTTGGTGATGACTGTCAACAACCTTATTTAACAAGACAAGATTATGAAAAAACCTTAAAAACAGAGTATAGATTTGAAAATAACAAGAACATCGAGATTACAGAAGATTCAACCTATCAAGGAATCGCTGATGACATAATGGCTGAACTCCACCAGAAGTACAATCTAAGGCCTAGAAACAGGAACGTCACAACCACCCCAACGAAAAAAATCTTGCCAAGGGTGGAAACAAATGAGACAGTTCCAAAAGCTGCTGAAAAGCAGACTGTTAAAACCAAAGTTGTTGGCACACAACCTACTAAGGCAAAGCCAACATAAACATCAGTCATCAACACAAGGCAAACAAAGGATCCTGTGGCTGAAATAAAAACCTCACAAAAAAATAAAACTGAAAAGAAAGGGATAGAAACACAAACCATAGAATTTGATAGACCAATGGGAAATTTTAATCTGGAAAATAAAATCAATAAAATCAAAATTCCTATACCTCTTGTCGAACTGGCAAAAAACCTAATATATAGAAAACAAATTGCCAAAATAATTAATTTTTCAGATACTGAAAGTCAGGCTGACGTGATAAATCTAGAAGATGACAAGCCTAATATAATTTTCGGTCCACATTTTGAAGGTGCTAGAGATATCATTGCCCCTTTCTATATCACACTAACTATGCACGATCACCTGCTCCATAATTGCACGCTGGATTCTGGAGCCTCTCACAATGTAATGCCTAAAGCCATTATGGATAGACTTGGTCTGGAAATCACTCGACCTTATGGAGATCTGTAATCGTTTGATTTGAGAAAAGTCAAATGTATAGGTATGATAAAAGATTTAGTGGTTAATCTTGCATAGATACTTGTGAAGAGCGTTCTAATGGATGTGGTAGTCGCTGACATACCCCCAAAGTATGGCATGTTGTTATCCAGGTCTTGGGGCACCAAACTTGGAGGATCCCTCCAACTCGATATGACGTACGCCACGATCCCTATTTTTGGAGGACAGTTCACACGCTTGTACAGAGAAACTAGGTTGGCGTTTACAGTAAGTGACCCACTAAACCCAAACAACTACCCTATTTATATTGTTGATCAAGATTTAGGGAATTGTATTCTACTATTGATGATGATATTGATGTATGTATAGAATAAAGTTGTACAAAAAAGAAAAAAGAAAAAAGAAAAAAGAAAAAGAAGAAAAGATAAATAAAGATGTATATAGTTCAGGAGTTTTGAAAATATTTTTTGACGGTGCTTCATCTTGTGAAGGAGCAGGAGCTGGAGTGTTGTTCGTGGCACCCAATGACGAGTTCATCATACCTTTTTCTTATAGACTACAATGGGATATTGATTATACTAACAATGTTTGTGAATATGAGGCTCTAGTCCCAGGATTAGAAGCTGCCAAAAAATTAAAGATCAAAAACTTAGAAGTCTATGGTGATGTTGAACTGATCATAAAACAAATCTATCATCAATACTAGGCTAAGAACCCGAGGTTGAGAGCTTATAGGAACTGTGCTTGGGATCTGATTGAGAACTTCTTTTCATTAGTTAATGTTCATTACATCCCTAGGGATGAAAATCAACGAGCTGATTCGCTGGCTAAAGCAGCCTCGAACTTCACACCTCCAACGGTTTTCAAACTTAAATACCATATAGAGATGAGACATAGGCCCTCGATACCGAATAACATAAAACATTGGCAAGTTTTTGAGGATGATGAACAACTCAATTTTTTTTCAGAAAAAATAGATGAGTTTGCCGAAACACATGTTGACCAAGAAAATCAGAATGATCCTGCTTGGATCATGCAGAAAGGGGAAGATCCCCAAGAGTTTCAAGACAAAATTGCAAATCATCGCATGCTTGTGTTGAAAAATAATCAGATCCCCAAAGGCCTGATCCCCTTAGAAAGGTTATTTAATCACGATGACATCTCTGTGAAGTCCACTTTACAACCTCAGCCAAAAGAGGTTGAAGATTGCGATATAGGTACTAACGAAGATCCTAGATTGGTGAAATTATCTAAGTATCTTTCTCCTGAAATTAAAAATAAGTATGTTGAGTTGCTTAAATAGTATAAAGATGTTTTTGCTTGGTCTTACGACGAATTGAGAACCTATCACACTACTATAATGGAACATAAAATCCCTCTGAAACAAGGTGTCAAACCTTTTAGGCAGAAACTCAGGCAGATAAACCCTATGTTGCTGCCAATAATAGAGAAAGAAGTGAAGAAACTCTTGGACACCAAGATCATCATCCCACTGAGATACTCTGAGTGGGTAGCAAATTTAGTCCCAGTAAGAAAGAAAAACAGTGAAATCAGACTGTGTGTAGATTTCAGAAATCTGAACCGATCATCGCTTAAGGACAATTACCCATTGCCTAAGATGGATCACATTTTATAGAAAGTAGTCAGAGCTAACATAATGTCTATGGTTGATGGATTTTCAGGCTACAATCAAATTGCAGTGCATCAAGATGATAAAGAAAAAACTGCGTTCAGTACCCCTTGGGGTACCTTTATGTATGACAAAATGCCTTTCGGTTTAATGAATGCAGGAGCAACCTTCCAAAGAGCTATGCATATCGGCGAAAGAGATAAGTTTGTTGTTATTTACCTTGATGACCTAACTGTTTTTTCTAAATCTGATGCAAAACATTTAGTACACCTCAAGCAAACTTTCGAGAAATGTCGCAAATTCGGTTTGTCACTAAATCCCAAGAAACTTCATTTCGCAATGCAAGAAGGTAAACTCTTGGGTCATATAGTGTCTAGGGATGGAATCGAAATCATCCCGAAAAGGATCGAGGCAATAAATACTATAAATATTCCTAGAAATGTAAAAAAAATTCAGTCTTTTTTAGGAAAAATAAATTTCTTGAGAAGATGCATCCCTAACTTTGCTGAAATCGTAAAAATGATTACAGATATGCTTAAGAAAGACAACGAGGTGAAGTGGACAACTGAAGCCAAAGCGTTGTTTCAACATATCAAGAGAGTGATAAGTGAAGCACCAATTCTGGTGAGCCCATATTATACAAAGGAGTTTCTGATTTTTTCTTTTGCCTTTGAACACACTATCGCAGCTGTATTGTTATAGAAAAATGATGAGGGTTTCGAGTGTTATAGAAAAATGATGAGGGTTTCGAGCAACCCATTGCATGTTTTAGAAAAAATCTCAGAGACACTGAGTTGAAATATGAAATATTAGAAAATCAATCTTATGTAATGGTGAAGCTCATATCTTCTCGCTAATCCACGTGATCAGCACTCAAAGATCATTGCTTATGTGCCTACAAGTTCTCTTAAAGATATACTAGTCCGTACCGACAAAGGACTAAGGAGAGTTAGATGGTTAATAAAATCCAGGAATTCAACCTATAATTTAAACCAACTAATCTTATTAAAGGTCAAGGTTTGGCTAAATTGATGGCTGAATCAAATTTGAAAGCACTCGGGATAAACCATTTGCAAGAAAATGAAGGAATTTCTGAGATAGATGAACTCGATGTTGTTGCGTCCACAACCAAAATTGTACCCAAATTCTCTTCTTCAGTGTGGTACCACGATATTGTTTCTTATTTACTAACCCTTCAGTGTCCTAGCGAATTAACCCCATCTAAGGCTAGGACATTGAAATTACATGCTGTAAAATATTGTATTATAGATGGTAAGTTATTTTGGAAGGACCCCCTTGGTTTCCTATTGAGATTCTTAGTAGAAACCGAAACAAAAAAGGTTATAGATGAATTCCACAAGGGAGTGTGCGGAGGACACCATGCTTGGTGGGAAACGACTTATAAAATCCTAAGAGCCGGGTATTACTGGCCCAAAATATTCACGGATGTGAACACTAAAGTCCGAACTTGTAATCCTTGTCAGTTGTTTACAGGCAAGCAGAAAGTCCCAGCTTTACCTTTAGTTCCAGTTAATACTGAAGCAACATTTAAGCAATGGGGTCTTGATTTCATTGGAGAAATTCATCCACACTCGAGCGCTCAACACAAATGGATTCTAACTGCTACAGATTATTTCACCAAATGGGTGGAAGGTATTCCTACGAGAAACACAGCTGACTCAATAGTGATTAGTTTTTTGGAGGAAAATATTTTATCCAGATTTGGTTGTCCTCGAAAAATAGTGATTGATAATGCTCAGGCCTTCAAGTCCATGGCCATTATAAGCTTTTGCCAAAAATATAATATTGTGCTAGGACACTCCATGACTTATTATCCACAGGGTAATGGTCTAGCCGAGTCATTTAACAAAAGTCTGATTACTATAATTAAGAAGGTTTTGACCGAAAATAAGAAAGCATGGCATGTGCATTTAAAATATGCTTTATGGGCTAATAGGATAGGTACCAAAAGGTCAATCAGGATGTCTCTATTTCAGATGATATATGGTACTGACATCATTTTACCAATAAATCTAGCACTGCCAGTAATGAAACTCTGGCAAGACTCAAATGAAGAACTAAATGACATGACCAGGAGGATAAACCAGCTGATTGAAGGTCAACAAAATAGGGCCGAAGTAGATGAAAAATTACAAAGATATCAAGATAATATGAAAGCTTTATTTGACCAAAAAGCTAAAGACAGAGAGTTCCTCCCTGGTGATTTGGTCCTAAAATGGAAAGTCAGGAAAGAAGATGCCGGTAAACATGGCAAGTTTGATTAGATATGGAGTAGTCCGTACAAGATTTCAGCCTCTGAAGGAAAAAATGCCTTTTTATTAGAAAATCTTGGTGGAAAGATTCTCAACGCCCCTGTCAATGGGCGGTACCTTAAGCACTTTGTGCAATAACATCTTTCTGAACTCTCATTGTATATATTGTTTTGTTTTTGCAACTTGTTTATATTTATATTTCATTAGGTAAGTTTTTTTTTTACTGTAAATACAAAGATTCATTTTTTGAAACAAAAAATAAAATAAATATATACACAAAATAGGTTAAAAATTTGCAATGGGAAACTTCCTGATTTACTAGAGTTCCCGACAGTTATCATGTTTATCTCATTTACAAGAGATTTGCCGATAAGCCAAGAGACTAGAAAGATAAAAAAGTTGACATGCATGGATATTCACGTTAAATACCTTCTGAAAAAGATAAAAAAATTAACAGTCTTTTTGGCTAGAAACACAAGGATATACCAAGGTATGAATTTCTGTCCTGAAAACTCAGGTTAAAATGTCATATGAGATATAAATAAGTGAGACAGTAATTTCATGGTTGCTAATATTATCACTGAAGTTTTCAAAAAGAGAAATGAAAAACAACTTTAAAAAAAAAAGAAAAAGGGGGCTTAAGGAAAGGTCACAAGAGTTGAGTAAGAAAATCCTTAAGAGTAGTCGTATCTGCAACAGAATATCTAAATCCACTTACCTTTCCCATGAATTTGATCAAACTTTCTTTTCACCTGATCCTGGATACTTTCCCATGATCTTCTTGAGAAAAGAAAGGTCTCACCTTAGCTTTGGAAACTCACAAACTAACCTTCAAAACGAGAATAGGTAAAAGTTTATAGTTCCTCTAACTTCAGTTGAACCAAAAGTATGTCTAGGTTAATCTTAACTTCCTTAGTCACTCTGACAGGAATAAACTGATTGGTTTTGCTCAAGGAAAATCCCTGAAAAACATCAACAAGAATTCCCTTAAGAATTTCTCTAAAGCCAAAGATGTTTGAAGGCCAGAAGAGGATTAGTCTAGAGCAACTCAAGTGAGTTGACAGACCTCTGTTGTTAAATTTTAAGTAGATATTTTCCCGAGTATATTACATACTCCCCCCACTTCATATTTAAATATATATATACAGACATATGGTGAAAGGAAATTCATCTAAATGATTTCCCCCATCTAGTCCAAAGAGATGAAGAAAGGAAATTCATAATATGATTGCCCTCATCTCAACATTTAAATGCTAGAAAACAATGGAAGTGGTGAAAGGAAATTCAATGTGGGAAATCTGATAACTTCATCGGGGTACTGAACAGGCTCGCTGACAGTGAAGCAATATCTACATATCTGAAAGGTTGTTATACATGAATTACAAGATGCTCTGGTAACTATTCCTCTTTCGGCTGGATCTACATTATAAGCTTATGGGATCCCCTAATTTGAAACATTGAAATTACTTTACCTTGATGCGAACAGAATCAAATAAAACCTGGTAGAATGGTTAATTTGGTTTCGATTATCTTACACAAATCTGAGGTCGGTTTTAGAGAAGGAAATATATTGTGAGCCTAAACTCAAGATCACCAAATGTTTTAGTTTTGAAGAGTTTTCAAAGTTAAGGTTGAAGTCTTAATGTATCGTTTTGAGTTTTCCCCAAAATGTGTTTCACGGAGCTGCATTAATGACTCCATTTACCCAACGAAGGCACTTGGTCTACATGTTCTTCTCGTCCCGCAAGGAGACGAGATCCCTAGATGGAGAGTATGTTGAAACAAAGTTTATTTTTCTTTGGTTATGGAGTCGCCCTTAGTTCTAAAAAGGAGTCAAAGTCTTTGAAGAGTTTTGGGTTTCAGGGTTTGGCTATTCACGAAGTATGATTTTTAATAACAACTCCAAAGCCCCGATAACGAAGTCCCGAAAGTATTGTTTAAAGGAAATTAAACCGAATTAAAAGGAATAATTAAAAATGTTTAACGATTTTCTAAACCTTTCGTATTTTCTTTTTCAGCTATCTCAACTTAAATAGTAGTTGGGCAGCCTTATTACATCATTGACTCCTTTACTGTCAACATTTGGGACTCCTCATCTAGAAGTTATATATGTAAGTGACCTTACTCCAATCTCTAGAGAAGAGATACCTTCCTCTGATTATTTTTTCAGTAAGAAGAGGAAAGCAGTAGTGAAACAGGAAACTCATTTGAGAGAAGGCACAATGGTAAAGAAACATAGAGTGCTCATAGATGGATAGAACCTAGAAGAGGAAGATTTCGCCACTGAGGTAGCAGGCTCTATGGGAGATTTGTAAATGACTAACTTATTTTCATTTGACAATCTAAAAACAAGGTTGAAGCAGAAGGATCAAATGATAGCCCAGCTGCAAGGTCAAATAAAAAATACTGAGAAAAATATCAGAGAGGAGGTAAACAAAGGGCTAGAACATGATAGAGTTGCTGACAAATAAGAGATTCAACTGCTCAAATCTAGCTTGGATGAGATGTATAAGAAGATGCAAGCCAGTCAGGGACAGGTCATCCATCAGGAAGAATTAGCGAGACAGTGGCAAGATAGGCTGAATTCTATTCAAAATCAGGTGATAGATTTAAAAGTTTTTCAAGCCCAGGCATTGGAGGTGCATATGAAGATAGAAGCAGAGCAACAAAGATTCATTTCTAAAGTAGAAGTTATTCAGAACTATTTCCAAGAAGTAAGTCAATCTTCTAATAATATTGTTTTTATAGAAAAAGAGGCTAAAGCAGCCCAGGCTACTTTTCAAAAGGCACTTGTACTTTCGGCAAAGGAAGAGGTATCAAAAACTCCAAGGTTGTCAGTTGCAGAGTAGATCAGGGGTGATATCATGCTTAAAGTATGGGAGGCCAACATAGCCGAAAGCAAGAAAATGGCCAAGGAAGTCAAGGATGATTGCGAAGAGACTTTTGATTTACTAGACAAAGGATTGTTAGGTATTGGAGAAGACGATTTCCCTGGGCTACTAGGACAGATCAATATTGTAAGACATCAACTGAAACTCAAAGAGAACTTGAATGAAATTCAGGTTGAAATTTCGTAATTAAAGGAGATTGATGTTACCCAAATAGACAGGTGGTTGGTGAAGCCAAATTTAAAATTGCAATCACTTAAGTTTGTTGACAAAGAGATTGAAGAGTAATTCCCGAAAATTCAGAGAAAGTTTTATCTGTTCGAGGCAAAGGATATACCTGAGCCTCCTAGTTTTTTTGTGCATTTTCTAGAAAAATGTATTGAATGTCTTGGACCAAAAGAAGGAGATATTTCAAATAAGCAATGAAGTATCATATTGTAGGCTCATATTATCAAAATGATAGAGAAATAAAAGATAACTATGCAAATGGTTCAAATTTGCAATTTTGTAACAGTTAGCCCCTAGGAGTTAGGAAATCACCAACCGTCAAGAATTGATGACTTTGTATAAATATAATTTCATAAGACCGAGAAAGGGTTTTTTTACGGCTAATTATACTAGATAAGTTTTTATAGTGATTAATGAGAATACAAAATGGAGATTCCAGATTCTGCCAATCCTGAGTTATGTGTTCCTCTTTACTTTCATTTTCAACATCTTCCATTATATATCTTTGGTGAATGTTTAACTGCAATTTAGTACAACATCTATTGTGGTTAGGAATTATTTGATTATTTAATTGTTAATAGTCTTTCCTCTGTGCTTGCTATCAACAGGTTTAAGACYTGTAGATTATTTAGATTACTATATTTTTATGCTTCATTAGAGATCTCTGGTCTTCCTTCTTCCTCTGTTGCAAAGAGAGATTCCTCCATGATTGATGCCTCACCTTGTTTAAACAACTTTATGTTTTCCTCCCATCACTTTCATGATTTTCGAATTTGACTCAGGAACAGGAAACGACCTCTGAAATTGTTATGTTATTAATTTAAGTTTGGGAATTTTTCTCTTATAATCCAAAACACAAATAGCAAACCTTGAAAATAAAGTAATAGATTTTTTAACCTTTATCCCTCATGACTGTACCTATTACAAGACAACCCAATATAGAACCCGACCTTTCATATCAGACTAACATTTCTTTAAACTTATTTAACACTATCTTACAGACAACAAACACTCGGGTTGAATTAGAATGTTCATGGGCAACAATTGAACAGGATATGAGCATCCAGGAACACTGGGAAGCTAGATAGAGATAGTTAAGAAACCAGCCATAACTTTTCCTTTTAGTAACTGATACATTTTATATCTTAACTCTCTCTACCTTTTTCAGATGCCTAGACTTTATATTTTAAAGGCTTAAATATAAACTCTGGAACAACATCCCCTATATCAGCTATGGAGGAATTCTGCATTTCGACGCTCCGACGCTTCACGCCTCTTTACTATCTACGCACGAGGCCACCTAGAGTTCTGAACTTTCGAAGTCTCGTAAGTTCACCACGTGGCTCTATCCTTCGACCCGTGTGGTCTCTCTACCATACTACATCCCTTAGAAGTCTCGGAGTCCCGGTCATTTCGCCAACCACGTTGGCTAGGCAGACACGTATCAGGAACTGACACGTAGGAGGGGTTACAGTGACACGTCTTACGTTCTAATGGGCCTATAGGGAACACGATACACGTGCGTCCGAGTGACACGTGGCCCATCAAGTTGGGGTCAACATCACCCTGGGTGATGTCACTGCACCACGTCATCCTGGACTAACAGACTTCTACATTCCTCAGATCTCACGATTGAGATCCGACCACATAGGTTTATAGATCTATGACTCTTAATGCCTCGGGGATTCGACGTTCGAGGGTGTTGCGATGCAAACTCCTCTAATTTGTTGAAGTTCCCGATCTTCGAACTAAAGGGGCTAGCACCATGTGTCCCCGGTGTATCAACGGCTGAGAAAGAACTTGAAGGATCCCTCGATCTACGGTTCTAGGTTATTCACGCCTCCGACCTTCGGGGTTTTAGATCCTAGTTTAGTTGGTAAGATAGGTTCACCTATCTACCTGGGGAACCTCCTAACATCGGTCAACCTTACGGGAAACTGAGTCTCTCGGTTACCTTCGACTAGTATAAGGTTGTGTTGACGGGCGAAATTAACCGTCCGTTAATTGGAAGAATGAGTTTGGTTCGGGGTTGTCTAATTAACCCAAGTCGTTTCGTATGACTCACTCTGACGGGTTTAATGGCTCCGTTGGCCAATCTAAAGTCCTAAAATAAACAAATAAATAAATAAAAGAAATGAAATAGCTAACTAATTACTAAACACTAATATATATATATGTACATGTATGTATATAACTATTTTAAGTAATATTTACAAAACAAATATTTTTCTCTAATTTATGTACATGCTATACAATTTGTAAGTTTTGATCTGAACTCACGAAAATCTATGAAAAGATGGTTCTTTTGATAAAAATAGATAAAGAAGACAAAATAAACTATCTCTTTTGTTTTTCGTTTTTTATCTCTATGTATCTGTAAGATTAAATATCAAACATACTATGGACGAAGAATATGTAGACGGTGAAAACTAGACCACATATAAGAGTTTCAAAAATAAACAAACAAATACAAGAAACAAACTAACCTATTGATGAGTTGATGAGCACGTATCCGATGTCTGTATGATCATGAATCGTCCATCCAGTCTATCCACGAGACAAATCTGCAGTGAACCTTTACGCTGTACGGAATAAATGCCTAACAGTATATCGACTGTTGGATTTTAATAATAGAACGACAGGATGCAAATAATAAATGTGATATTTATGACTGAAGGCAATTACACATAAGATAAATCTAGCAGTAATAACTTGCTTTTAATGATTCAACAAGATTAAGATAAACCTTATCATTTGAATTGAATGATCAATCACTATTTTCATATAACTTAAGCATAAAATTGTGGACTGTATGAAAAAAATTATCTTGACGATATAATAATTAGTGAAGACAAAAGCTATCAATAATTATTGAATTACCAAGATAAACAAACCATAGACAACAACAATATTTACAGATAGCTAAAGCAGAAATGTAAACATAAGTTCTGTCCAAATTCGTGTATAAGCTATCCACAATCAGCCCCAGGCCAAGATGTCTGGGTTACAAAAAATAATGAGTTTTTAAAGCCTTCAGAAAGGTAACTGTCTCATCTTCTGAGATCAGATATTGATTACAAAAATAGAGAGGGGGATACAACCACCCACTTCATACTGAATCTTCTAAAGCTAAAAAAATGAGTTTATTACAGTTTATACAAAATGGACCATAGATATGGCTAACAAGCCCCAAAAATATTTCAGATCACTTGGTCACCATGAACTCCTAGATATCTTGAAAAGAAAAGATAATATAGAGAAATTTAGATACATATTTAACCATAATTTTGCAAATTTCGAATTAGAAAAAGACTGGCTACAGAATCTGCTGATTCTGTAGCTAGCCTATTTAAAAAAAAATGAAATCTAATCTATTCAATTAACAAAATAATCTAATTTATTTAATAAACAAAATATAACAATATTTTAAGACAAAAGGAAATCTTACCCCTAACTGTAAAATCAAATCATATCACATGATCTCAGAATTTATTATTGCTGTTACAGTCTCAACATTTTTTAAAATGACATTCCCTGTAGTTTTCATGCGTTTCACTTGTTTCTGAATGACAGACTGGAGGCTACGAATTTCATTCTTTAATGGGTTGACTTGGTCATTAAGAGCTTTGATCTGTGACTATAAAATAGGTATATCAGTGTAGTACTTGTCAATCCAGAATACGCAAGCTTCACATTGTGGCTGTGCAACAGTCACTTGAGAATTCCCATGGTTGTGCACCGGAATGTCTCCAACATGGACTGTAGATTTGTTACCCAATTTAATACCAGGAAACCCTTCACTATGTTTCAGACAAGGCGGTAGATTATCTAGGAAGTTGTAAGACTGATCGAGGTCTGGTTGAAAAGAAAGAGGGTCTTCTTCAGCAAGAAATCTATCAATTTTGGAATCCGAACTCTCATGGATCTTGATCATCTTGATTGAGCTCACATGAGGGTTCGACTTGTTTCAGAGCTTCCTCGAAATGAACCTTCCAACTCTCTTATTTTTAAAACCCAAATCAACATCGCCTTTAGACGTCTTGCCTGTAGGCCTTTTTGAATTTTTGACAGAGTCATTAGGCTGTGCGACTTGCTCATGGGCCTGCTCAACAACTTTCGGGTTGGGTAAAGGCTTACTGTGGGTGGTCATAACACAGGCCTGGGTAGGTGAGGGGGGTGTTGTAGGATAGACCAAGGTTTCCTCAATCACAGGCTTGTCAACCGCTTCAGTGTTGGGGTTAGCGAAACCATTTCCGGTTAAAAATGAATCCCAATCATCGTTTTGCAACTTCAATTGATGTGCAAGCATAATTTTTATTAAACCTTGGTGGAAAAGGCTCGAATCCAAACGTTGTTTTTTATATCTCTTAGCAATTTTGTAAAGGCTCCTACACAAATAATAAGGCATGTTTAAAGGAAACCCTATGAAATTCATGAGCAGACGCAGGTGATAAAGAAACACTAAACCAAAACGGCCTTCACAAGTGACAAATTGTTTCAACACTGCAAGCAGACCATGCCATCGGGCTTTCAGTAAGGAGACTGACATACCTTTGTCACAACCATTGATCTTCCGAGATGTAAAGAAAAGACTCCATGGAACCTCTTCTACCTTAGCATTCTTGAACCACTTCTGCCYGTTGGCAGGGAGTCATGTTGTTTGGCTTAAAAAGTCCTTCGTGACTTCGAGTTGAATGTCCTCCACCTTAGCTCTACATCCATCGAATGAGAGAGCGAATTCCTGAGCAGTCTGTAGGTTGAAACCTTGGAATTTTTCAAGGAAAACAAGTCAACCGTTACCCTCGAGATCCTCCATGGCATCATCGCATAGGAGCAAGGTCTGAGTGCCATTAGGTTCGACTCTAACAACCGGAGCCATTAAAACATCTACAGGAAATCACCCAAATAGTGTGTATGGAGGGTTTGTAAGAGTAGACCAGGGGTATACTCCAGGCCCGAAAATCATCAATAGTCTATGGCGTATGAGCAGAAAATTCATAACGAAAATATAGGCATTGTTTGAAATGAATGTGAGGGGTGTTGTAAAGCCCAAGACCAAGTTTCGAAACGATGGGCTGACTGTAATCGTATTGCCACCTCTTATAAAGTACAAGCCATGATCAGAGCAATAAAAAAAAATGAATAAGCAATATCGTGGGTTCGATCGTAAAGTTTGGGAGAGTGAAACTTGTAAATCAAAGCCAAGTGATGAGGGAACATATGGCCAAGAAACACACAAAAACCATATCAATGCTCAAATCAAAAGGTCCTTTGTTGATATAATTAACAATCCATAAGCATGCTTGACATTCGAGGAATTGAAACAAAGAGAATAATCTTCATAGCAAGGAACAAGACTTCATTAATAAACTGTAGAAACATTTTGCCTTTCATAAACTTCTCAAATAGAGTGGTAATACAACCATAAGTTTTAATGCTTTGTTTTCATGCTTTCAGTCAAGAACGAAGAATGAAAACAAAGACAAAAGGAAAAACCTAAAACTTACAATTGTCGTTTCAAAAATTTCTTATAAAGAACAGTTAAATGTACGACCCCAATTACGTAGTTACATAGATCGTTACTTGATATAAAAGTTAAAAACATGTTGGGTTGCCAACAATGGCAACATGCTGGGAGAAACAGTTATCTCTGTAATACTGACGAGTTCAGGTTAGAGAAATATGAAAGATTTCAAATCAAAGAACAACTGAAAGGTTATTTGAACATCTTTAATAATCATGACGCAGTCCAGTTTAAGATATCTTTCGTTAAAAAGAACGAAATTTGATGACAAACTTCACAAATGAAAGCCACAATGTTTTAAGTTAATGGATCCAATACTCTTGACAGGGCCACTGCTGCCAGCAGGCATCCATAGCCTCGACATGGATGTCAATTAACCCACTCTGACGTCTGTATCCTGTCCAAGAAATTTCAAATCAGAATGAAGAATGCTTATGGCCAAAAACAAGATTTATGCCTGAGAATTTTCTCTAACCTGACATCCCTTCACTGCCAGCGGGCATGTTCAGTACCCCGACGAAGTTGTCTTGGCATCATGCATGCATTTACCCGCTGCCAGCAGACTTGTTCAGTATCCCGGTGGGTTTGCAAACACTTCCCACAACTCTCAAGAAAATTATTTATGTAATTTATAGATATCCAGAAGAGCGGGGTGATGCTGAAAATTTCAGTCTATGGCATATTCGTTATTTTTCGATTCTTTTAATTTTTGCTTGCTAACCTTCATCATGGTTTGAAAATAGTTCACTGATGAAACTAATTTTTTTGAGGACAGGAAGGCATCCTTGAGTTGCTTTCTTAAAAGTAGGGACAACGTAAAGATCTTTTAATGATAATCGTGTTTGCTCTCAAATGCAAAATTGGAACCAAAAATCAATTCTCAACAAAAACACCTTTAACTAGTCTACGTTTTTCTGAAGAAAATACAACAATTGATGCTCCGACAGTCCTTGACAGTTGTTTAAAGATGAAGCATTATGTTCTTCCTTTTTAACTAGACCGTAATACAGGCATGTTTAACTCAGAAAGCCAAATCAAAAATTAATAAAAGAAAGAAAAATGAAAAGGAAAACCAAAACAAACCAAAATAGAAAAGGTTATGTACAAAAGGTGTATCTAGGATTTGTCAGGCAAAATATCTCTTGGGAGGCTGAAAGAAAAAAAGAAAAATCTTGATTGATGTGAAAGCAGTCCTACTCGTGGTACCTTGGGTCAGGTTTGAATTTACAATTCAGATTTATTTATCTCTTTACTTTCCATTTAAAATTTTCATAATAATACTGCGGCTTTGAAAAGAAATATTCAATGAAAAGCAAAGAGAAAATGATCATGCAGACTTCCCTGACAATAATCATGTTATGGTTCTCTTGGTGCACCCACTTGCGCTCATGATTGCATTATTACAAAGATAAATAGTGAGGAATACAACTAAACAAAAACCTACTCCTAAACCTACCCTAACTACTAAACAAATCATAATACTACGTGAAGTCATGCTTCCAATGTAGCCATAAGAGTAACTCCAATCCTGCAATGGAAACACAATCAAAGATTACTAACAAGAATGGTAATATATCAAAAAATGACAGAAATATATCACACTTGCCTTCATAATCATCATTTAAAAGCAAAGTAAGCATGATATTACCATTCCCTTGAATATTCTTGTTGTATGAATCCTCCAGCCATTGTGCAATCTTGTCATGATAAGGGTCATGATGGCATGGATGAGTGCAATTGATTTTGTAAAACTTGTCAAGATTATGGGGAAAAGACATAACCATCAACCATGGCTGAAGTGCCCCATCCTCTTGACAATTTTCTAAGTGTTCATTAATTTCTTCACATGGAGGATCTAAAAGAAATATGTCACACCTACTTCAAAGATACTTAGTGTTAGGACCCTATAATGTACCTTTTTGTTCACACTTTTTGCTACCATTACATCCTTTTTCCACTCACATTTAAGCTTACATTATCACCTTACCCTATCTTTCCAAAGGTATATAACGTCTCTTCTTTTTGCTATATGTTTAATTTGTTTTACATGTAATTTTACATTACTCTCATACTTAATCATCGATAAAAAATATATAGTGCTGAAACAGTTCGAACTGCAGATTATTGTTGCTGCTTGAAGGCCCGTTGCTGAAACAGTCAAAAGAACGAAAACCCCATTGCTGAAACAGTCTGTGGTCTGCGATGTTGAAACAACAATTCACACAACAGTAAGAAGGAGTTGTTACACTGGCCACAACAGCCGCACCTTAAGCTAGCATAACCATCGTTGCTGCTTGAGACCACGTTGCTGAAACAGTTAGAACGCAAATCCCGTTGCTGAAACAATCTGTGATTTGCGATGCTGAAATAGTATACAACAACAGTAACAAGAAGATAAATAAAGAAGCTGTTACACCGGCCGCAACAGTCCAACTATTGTAATAGCATTATGTTACGGGAGATCAAGATATCCTATTCCAATATAGAAGATCCGACTAAGAATAGGATTCGTATGTGCACATGTAATTTGATGATCAATTGTATTGAGGGGATTCTCCTCTTTAAATAAGGGGAAATCATCATTAGAAGGGATCCTTTTTGGCTAGAAAGGAATTA
>SNQJ01S0101570.1:35672-57852 GCA_010110895.2 Picea sitchensis
TTTTGAATTTAATTCCTTTAGTATTAGATTAGATTTCTTTTACTAATAATCCCTGTCAAGGAATGGCATGTTATAATTGATTTTTTTGCAGATTCTCGATCAAAGAAAAGGCCTACCAAGAAAGGACGATCTTACTTCAAGAAAAGCCAAGATTCATTTTGTGAAACACTACCCTTTTTCCCCATTGCTGAAAGACCACCATTCAACAATTTTTCGTCCTTTTTCCCCATTGCTGAAACACCACTGTTCAACAAATTTTCGCCTTTTTTTCCCATTGCTGAAACACCACTGTTCAACAATTTTTCGCTCTTTTTCTCCATTGCTGAAACACCACTGCTCAACAACATGTCGCCACTGCTGAAACACCACTGCTCAACAACATGTCGCCACTGCTGAAACACCATTTCTTCAATAGTATTTTGCAACATCACTCTTCATCAAACATTTCTCTATTCTTTTCCTGTTGCTGAAACACCAACTTTTCAGCATTCCCTATCAATAAGCTCTTTCGCTCTCATACTACATTTTGTCCTTCCACGACCCTCTCTCATAACTAAACAAATCCTTGATACAATTTCTCTAACAAATCAAAAGTCTCCCCCATGGCTACTGCAAAACTATTATGGATAGGCACTATATTTTGTTTGAAGTACGAATCAAAGGTAAATATGAGGTATGTAAACTTTATATGTAAATACAATTGAACTATGGTTAATGAGAAGATCCCGACTCATTATTATGACTCATGTAAAATCATTATTTTAGCCGTACTTGAGGGGGGGGGGGGATATCGAAATCTTATACCATCATTTCACACGAACCGACTACCGTCATTCTTTTTTTACCCATCCTTTCGTTTGTTTCACCACCATTTGCATGCCTTCACCCGCAAAACTTACTCTGCTCAGAAGCGGTTACTTGACTCCCTAACGATGCATTTTACTGAGTTGTTAGCTATGGGAGGCCCTATTATACGGTACTAACCCGCCATGACAACTCTATTAGAATTATATCCAGAAGTCTATCAAAATTTTCTGCAGGCAGGCTGGCTGGGTTATTTTCAAGGGCTCCAGGGATTTGATCAACAACAGGTTCTTCAATCTGCTTGAAATATTCAGGAAGATTATTCCATTGTTCAAGGGGTTCAGATTCCAGTCACAAAGGATGATATAGCACAGGTTTCGGGTCTCCCTGTCACTGGCATTCGCTGGTTCAACCCCAAACACATTATCCTTAATGCCCAACAGGATTTTCTCTTGCCAGGGGAACAAATTGAGCCTAAAGGCCGGGGTGTTTGAATTAGCTCGTTACCACCTCCTTGGTCGAAAGTTGCAGAGTTTGTCAAGCACTACCTCACCTGTGAAGGTCGATACCAGGTAGTCTACCAGTGCGATTTTGTCTTGTTGTCTCATTTACGACATGCTAGATTGGTGAATATTGCCTACTATCTGCTCGGATGTCTTAGAAATATGTCGCACTACTGTAAAAAGGCTAAAAATCCTGCCCTTTACCTCACCCATCACCGTCTCGCTCAACTACTCATCCAAAAGGGTTTTTCCCAACAAAACCCTCTCCTAAACAACCCACCCATGGACCCTCAAGAAGCTGTTGAACATCCTGAAAATCTTCAAGAACAACAACCACAAAACCTTCCAGATGCTCCAGAAGTACCTAACAGTCCGCCTACATACCCAATTAATCCAATTAACCTTCCTACCATACCAAGCCTGCCCCACATCTTACCAGAATAATCCACTCCTACTGTTCATATCCTTAGCGATGATTATGAACCAGACAACTCTCCCTGCCCCATCACTGAGGAAAAACCCTCACGCAAACGAAATTCCTCCTTTTCCCTCCTTTTTACAAAGAAAATGAACAAGGACCTCAACAAGAGCAGCTACTACCGCCACTGCCCTAAACCCCCAACCCATATGGCTAAAACCCCGTACACCTCCACCCTCCCAAATTCTGGAATTTTTACCTATTCCACCCATGGGCACTGAAACACAAGAACCAGAGGTCCAGTGTACTGCGACATCATCCTTTTTAAATCAAGTAGCTGAAACACAAGAACCAACTACTCATCCAATAGCTGAAACATAAGAACCAACTACTCATCCAGTAGCTGAAACACAAGAACCAGCTACTCATCTAGTAGCTGAAACACAAGAACCAACTACTCATTCAGTAGCTAAAACACAAGAACTAACTATAACTGTTACACAAGAACCATCTACAGCTGAAACACAAGAACCAGCTGCTGATATTGTTACCAAAATACAGGAATCAGATGCCCAGGGTGCCACAACACTACTTTCTCTACATCAAGAAGCTGAAATACAAGAATCAGTTGATCCTGTAGCTGCTCCAAAAGAACCAGCTAGTGCGGCTGTGACTGTTACACAAGAACCAATCACCCCTCTTAATATACCCATGAAATATCAACAACCAGAACCAACAATGGCCTCTGTCTTACAAGAAAATGAGTTCCTAAGGTCTGAACTGGAAGCTTACAAGCAAGAGCTAGTAATGGTAAAGGAAGCCTATGATAAGGAACTTAAATTGTATACCCTAGCTCACATAGCGACCATGACAGAGGAAAATACAAAAGAGAATCAATGTAGAGAGTATATGTGCAGCCAATGTGGGGACATTTATTATCAAGCAGGCTACAAAGTAACTCAAATTCCAATGCCTGGAGCTTCCCTTGCACCCACGACTTTTGCAGTCAAAGAAGAAAACCCTGTTGTTACACAAGAACCAGTAGGACCTTCCAAAATTTAAAATGAACCCTGGCCTACAACAACTGCCACATTTGAAGCCCCTGTTTTTATTAATAAAGCTGTACAAACACTGCCTATTGATGAATCTTCCCCTCATAGCAAGATCAATACCCATACTCTTGTGGAACAAGCCAGTCAGACCCTACCTCAGCCTATCACTTGCGATGCTGAAACACAAACTCAACCATGGGATGAGCAGGAGATAATAGAAAAATGGAAAAAAGAGTCTGTTGTTACACATGATAAAAGCCTGCAGGAGCACAGACTATTCTGGCTAAACCACATCTATTCAAACTGGGAATATTTGGAGCAAACACGCCAAGAATCCCGCACCCATAAGAAGCAGAATAAAGAGCTAAAAGGCAAATTGCTCCTGATGTTTGACTTGGCACAAAAATTGTTGGCTGCAAAGAAACCATCCTCCAATTACTCTCTTTTCCTCATAGAACGACTTACATTTTTTCAGATTAAATCAATCAGAGAAAGTAGACCCCATGCAATGTTAAATCCAGTAGATTTTGTTAGAACCTTTGTAGAAGCTTCTACTATTGATCAACACCTCCTCTGTGAGGTATATCTTCATAATGAGGCCATCCCTGAGAACCGACAGCTTAACCTTAACCCTCTTGTCGGTGATATCCAAATTCGGGCACTCACCTCCTTTCTTAACAATAAGATTACATGGCAGAATGACTTCCTAGCTGCCAAGCATAACAAGGATAACCGACTCCTCTGGATACGGCCAGAACCACAGAATGTTGCCACCTTTGTTGCAGAGTATTATCAGTTTTTGAAGAAACCAGGGATGATTCAATATATTCGGCAACTACAGACAACAGTACTTTAGGATTGTCAACAGTTTATTAAATCCACAGAGATCGCTGCCCTACAAGCAAATAACATGTTTTGGCAAAAATATTCTGAGAAAAGATAGGAACACAATCCCTTTAGTCCTACCAATCTTGAGACAACAATCTCCCGGGTACCTAGCTACATCAAATGCGTTCAACAATGTGCTGAAAGCTGGATAGGTCATCAGTTCCATTTTCCTATTCTATGGATGCCAGCAGAGAAATATCAAGTTCATCATAAGTTGCCCAAAAAGGCTGAAATAACAGCTTGGCAAAGGCTACAACGCGTTCAAGGATTCAGAGCTCCAACAGACAACACTTTCCACAGCTACTGCTTAAGTAATTTGCACGCTCAGAGTCGATATTCAGATTCTGATTCAGATTGAAGTTGCCTGAGGACATGCAACCTTTTAGTTGGGGGGGATGTTAGGACCCTATAATGTACCTTTTTGTTCACACTTTTTGCTACCATTACATCCTTTTTCCACTCACATTTAAGCTTACATTATCACCTTACCCTATCTTTCCAAAGGTATATAACGTCTCTTCTCTTTGCTATATGCTTAATTTATTTTACATGTAATTTTACATTACTCTCATACTTAACCATCGATCAGAAATATATAGTGCTGAAACAGTTCAAACTGCAGATTATTGTTGCTTCTTGAAGGCCCATTGCTGAAACAGTCAAAAGCACGCAAACCCCGTTGCTGAAACAGTCCGTGGTCTGCGATGCTGAAACAACAATTCACACAACAATAAGAAGGAGCTGTTACACTGGCCACAACAACCGAACCTTAAGCCGACATAACCATCGCTGCTGCTTGAGACCACATTGTTGAAAAAGTCAGAACGCAAATCCCATTGCTGAAACAGTCTGTGATTTGCGATGCTGAAACAGTATACAACAATAGTAACAAGAAGATAAATAAAGAAGTTGTTACATCGGCCGCAACATTCCAACTATTGTAATAACATTCAATTATGGGAGATCAAGATATCCTATTCCGTATAGAAGATCCAACTAAGAATAGGATTCGTATGTGCACATGTAATTTGATGATCAATTGTATTGAGGGGATTCTCCTCTTTAAATAAGGGGAAATCATCATTAGAAGGGATCCTTTTTGGCTAGAAAAGAATTACAGAGAAGAACGTGTTCACTTTAGACATTGTAACATGATACAGTTGATAGGTGAATTAAAGATTATTCTGAGCATTTCTTCCTAGTTCCTTACATTTTTGGGGAATTTTGTGAGAAGGGAGGGCCCACCTTCTTCACAAGAATCACCCATTAGTTCTGTAGTGTGTTAGTATTATTTCTGTTCACGCCTTGATTAAATTTTGTTTTGCTGAAACTCTACTTTACTGAACTCTGTTTTGCTGAAACTCTGCTTTACTGATTGTTACATTGTTTTCATATAATTCATGCTTGGGTAACTGTTTTCTGTTTGATGAATTTATGAAAGTGTGATAATCAGAGACAGGTGCTGAAGATTCCTGCTTAGGGAATAGGGTCGTGTTCTCTGTTATGAGATAATTAGCCTTCAATGCGTGTCAATCATTTTTGATTAGTAATGAGTTCATGAAAGTGTGATAGTCGAAAACAGGTGCTGAAGATTCCTGCTTGGGGAATAGGGTCCTGTTCTCTATTACAGAATAGTTGGTCTTTCCTTTTGCAGTATCTTGAAAGATTTCTTTCCTAGGTTGTTGTTTCTTAATGTAATCCAGGATTCTTTGGATAATTATTTCCTTAACTTTGAAGTCTGCAATAGGTAGGTTGTTTTTCTGTAATTCAAAGTAGAACTTCAGTTTGTTCAAGGCAAGGTGTGATTAATGTACTTTTACTACAACTCTAGATTGCTTTTGAGATTGAGCATATACAGTGTGTGATTGCCTTTGAAATAAATAGACTTCCCTGGGTTGACAATTCATGTAACACTTGATTGTTTAGTTAATAAGCAATTACAGTGACCAACACTTAGGTAAAAACAAAGCAAGCACAACTTTATCTTTATTATGAAGATTTTTTATATACGAATATTCAAGCCATCCTAAGATCCTGTCACAAAAATGAGAATGCAAACCATGACTTTGATGAAACAAATATATCAATGGGGAAATCATCATAAGAGGATTCGTGACATCAATTAGATCATTGGTTTGAATGCTTCCTTTGATGAGATTGATCATTTCAAAATGTGAAGCATGGACATTAAAATTCGATCTATTCAAAGAACGAATATGCAACATAGAATGTTTGATCTCCATAAGATAGAGTGCATTGTCTTTTTCAACAATAAGCTGTGTAAAATCATCTTTCAACATGTACTTTTCTCATGTGAGTGATGAAAGTGAAAAAGCGTCAAATCCGACTTTGTCAATGTTATGTTTGGAATTAACTTCATCAAATCTTGGCATATCGAAAGGATATGATTGTGGAAGAAAATAGTAGGATGTTGTAGGTAAGGTATCAAGTCCACCAAAATCTAAGAAGAGATCAGGATATAAAGAATAAAAGGAATCATAAATAAGCACATGAAAAGAATCTCTTGAGCTATGATATTTAACAGTGGTATTCTCAAGACATTTCTCTTCACTTTCTTTAAAACTCTCACTCTGTTTTGGTGATAAATTCCTCAACATAATATGATCATCTAGATTTTCCTTCTGTATGATAGATAATTCAAAACTTACGTGACAAACGTCTAGTCTTTCCTGTGGATAAAGTAAATTTTGAGGATGAAGGTTTAAGGTTTCTCCTTCCAATTGCATATCTTCTTTTCTAATCAGTTTCATAGGAATGTTAGAATGTTTAAGATGATTTTCGTCGCTTAAGTGTTCTTCAATGATTGAGTTTAAATATTGATTAGAGCATGAGTTACAAGAATGATGATATTCACCTTGACCAAGAATCGAATCTTCTTCCGCAATGGTCGAAGACTGAAAAGATAATGATTCAGAGGAAAAACCAGTTTGGTTGTCGATAAGAACCTGGTCAATAGATTCTACCTCCCTTGCTTGTTCAAAATTTTTGAATGGATTCCTCTCATCTTGCGAACTAAATTCTTCTCGCAGTTGAGTGATAGGATTTGCAACTGGTTCTTAATTCACGATTGAATATGACTGGATGGAAGGGACACAAGCATCATAGAGGAGATTTAATACAAATGACATGTCATTGAGATTAAATTTATAGAGGATATGATAGATTCTTGTCGAAAAGTCTTCTGAAGATGAATCACCATTGATTAGAAAAGTCTGAAATTCTTCACATAATTGATTGTAATCATAAATTTCAAAATCATCTAGAAATTCATCTACAAATTGAAACGAATAAAAAATGTGACATGCTGGAAAGGATTCAAACCAATGTTTAATCTGACCTCTAAAAGTAAAAGCGAACAATCTGGATAAAACTCTTAAATAAGAAATGTCATGTTTGATGCATTTGCACCAAAACTTGTTAAGGTGGTCTTTAGCAGATGCATTGCCTCCACCATCAAAGGTGAGTTTGGACAAGCGAGAGACTGTCTCGTTTGGAACATCGGGTAATGAGAAATGGAAAGCATGTTCCAACACAGTGATTTGGGGAGCCATGGGGAAATTGAATACATTTAAAATAAAGGCTCCTACAAGGCCCGCTTGTCAGTCGACCCTCCTTCTAGCGCCATTTGTTGACGGGAGAAATTTACCGTCCATCAATTGTAAGAATGAGTCTGGTCCAGGGTTGTCTAATTAACCCAAGCCGTTTGGTATGACTCACTCTGACGGGTTTAATGGCTCCATTGGCCAATCTAAAGTCCTAAAAGAAAAAAATAAATAAATAAAAGACATCAAATAGCCAACTAATTACTAAGCACTAATATATAAATATATATATAAGTACATGTATGCATATAACTATTTTAAGTAATATTTACAAAACATATATTTTTCTCTAATTTATGTACATGTTATACAATTTATAAGTTTTGATCTGAACTCACGAAAATCTATGAAAAGATGGTTCTTTTGATAAAAATAGATAAAGAAGACAAAATAAACTATCTCTTTTGTTTTTCGTTTTTATCTCTATGTATCTGTAAGATTAAATATCAAACATACTATGGACGAAGAATATGTAGACGGTGAAAACAAGACCACATATAAGAGTTTCGAAAATAAACAAACAAATAAAAGAAACAAACTAACCTATTGATGAGTTGATGAACATGTATCTGACGTCTGTATGATCATGAATCGTCCATCTAGTCTGTCCACGAGACAAATCTGCAGTGAACCTTTACACTGTACGAAATAAATGCCTAACAATATATCGACTGCTGGATTTTAATAATAGAATGACATGATGCAAATAATAAATGTGATATTTATGACTGCATGCAATTACACATAAGATAAATCTAGCAGTAATAACCTGCTTTTAATCATTCAACAAGATTAAGATAAACCTTATCATTTGAATTGAACGATCAATCACTATTTTCATATAACTGAAGCATAAAATTGTGGACTGTATGAAATTTTTTATCTTGACGATATAATAATTAGTGAAGACAAAAGCTACCAATAATTATTGAAATACCAAGATAAACAAACCATAGAAAACAACAATATTTACAGATAGCTAAAGCAAAAATGTAAACATAAGTTCTGTCCAAATTCATGTATAAGCTGTCCACAATTAGCCCCAGGCCAAGATGTCTGGGTTACAAAAAATAATGAGTTTTTAAATCCTTCAGAAAGGTAACTGTCTCATCTTCTGAGATCAGATATCAATTACAAAAACAGAGAGGGGGATACAACCACCCGGATCATACTGAATCTTCTAAAGCTAAAAAAAAGAGTGTATTACTGTTTATACAAAATGGACCATAGATATGGCTAACAAGCCCCAAAAATATTTCAGATCACTTGGTCACCATGAACTCCTAGATATCCTGAAAAGAAAAGATAATATAGAGAAATTTAGATACATATTTAACCATAATTTTGCAAATTTCGAATTAGAAAAAGACAGGCTACAGAATCTACTGATTCTGTAGCTAGCCTATTTAAAAAAAATGAAATCTAATCTATTCAATTAACAAAATAATCTAATTTATTTAATAAACAAAATATAACACTATTTTAAGACAAAAGGAAATCTTACCTCTAACTGTAAAATCAAATCATATCACATGATCTCAGAATTTATTATTGTTGTTACAGTCTCAACATTTTTTAAAATGACATTCCCTGTAGTTTTCATGCGTTTCCCTTGTTTCTGAATGACAGACTGGAGGCTGTGAATTTCATTCTTTAATGGGTCGACTTGGTCATTAAGAGCTTTGATCTGTGACTGTAAAATAGTTATATCAGTGTAGTACTTATCAATCCAGAATAGGCAAGCTTCACATTGTGGCTGTACGACAGTCACTTGAGAATTCCCATGGTTGTGCACCGGAATGTCCCCAACATGGACTGTAGATTTGTTACCCAATTTAATACCAGGAAACCCTTGACTATGTTTTAGACAAGGCGGTAGATTATCTACGAAGTTGTAAGACTGATCAAGGTCTGGTTGAAAATAAAGAGGGTCTTCTTCAACAAGAAATCTATCAATTTCGGAATCCGAACTCTCATGGATCTCGATCATCTTGATCGAGCTCACATGAGGGTTCGACCTGTTTCGGAGCTTCCTCGAAATCAACCTTCCAACTCTCTTATTTTTAAAACCCAAATCAACATCGCCTTTAGATGTCTTGCCTGTAGATCTTTTTGAATTTTTGATAGAGTCATTAGGTTGTGCAACTTGCTCATGGGCCTGCTCAACAACTTTCAGGTCGGGTAAAGGCTTACTGCGGGTGGCCATAACACATGCCTGGGTAGGTGAGGGGGGTGTTGTAGGATAGACCAAGGTTTCCTCAATCATAGGCTTGTCAACCGATTCAACGTTGGGGTTAGCAAAACCATTTCTGGTTAAAAATGAATCCCAATCATCGTTCTACAACTTGAATTGATGTGCAAGAATAATTTTTATTAAACCATGGTGGAAAAGGCTCGAATCTAAACGTTGCTTTTTATATCTCTTAGCCATTTTGTAAAGGCTCCTCCACAGATAATAAGGCATGTTTAAAGGAAACCCTATGGAATTCATGAGCAGACGTGGGTAATAAAGAAACACTAAACCAAAACGGCCTTCACAAGTGACAAATTGTTTCAACACTGCAAGCAGACCATGCCATTGGGCTTTCAGTAAGGAGACTGGCATACCTTTGTCACAGCCATTGATTTTCAGAGATGTAAAGAAAAGACTCCATGGAACCTCTTCTACCTTAGCATTCTTGAACCACTTCTGCCCGTTGGCAGGGAGTCCTGTTGCTTGGCTTAAAAAGTCCTCCGTGACTTCGAGTTGAATGTCCCCCAGCTTAGCTGTACATCCATTGAACGAGAGAGCGAATTCCTAAGTAGTCTGTAGGTTGAAACCCTGGAATTTTTCAAGGAAAATGAGCCAACCGTTACCCTCGAGATCCTCCCTGGCATCATCGCATATGAGCAAGGTCTGAGTGCCATTAGGTTCGACTCTAACAAATGAAGCCATTAAAACATCTACAGGCAATCACCCAGACATTGCGTATGGAGGGTTTGTAAGAGCAGACCAGGGGTATACTCCAGGCCCGAAAATCATCAGCAGTCTGTGGCATATGAGCAGAAAATTCATAACGAAAAGATAGACATTGTTTGAAATGAATGTGAGGGGTGTTGCAAAGCCCAAGACCAAGTTTCGAAAAGATGGGTTGACTGTAATTGTATTTCCACCTCTCATAAAGTACAAGCCACGATCAGAGAATTAAAAAAAAATGAATGTGCAATATAGTGGGTTCGATCGTAAAGTTTGGGAGAGTGAAACTTGTAAATCAAAGCCTAGTGATGAGGGAACATATGGCTGAGAACCACACAAAAACCATATCAATGCTAAAATCAAAAGGTCATTTGTTGATATAATTAACAATCCATAAGCATGCTTGACATTCGAGGAATCGAAACAAAGAGAATAATCTTCATAGCAAGGAACAAGGATTCATCAATAAACTGTAGAAACATTTTGCCTTTCATAAACTTCTCAAATAGAGTGGTATTACAACCATAAGTTGTAATGCTTCATTTTCATGCTTTCAGTCATGAACGAAGCATGAAAACAAAGACAAAAGGGAAAATTGAAAACTTACAATTGTCGTTTCGAAAATTGCTTATGAAGAATAGTTAAATGTACGACCCCAATTAGGCAACTACATAGATCGTTACTTGATATAAAAGTTAAAAACATGTTGGGATACCAACAATGGCGACATGCTGGGAGAAACAATTATCTCTGTAATACTGATGAGTTCAACTTAGAGAAATCTGAAAGATTTTGAATCAAAGAACAACTGAAAGGTTATTTGAACATCTTTAATAATCATGACGCAGTCCAGTTTAAAATATCTTTCGTTAAAAATAAAGAAATCTGATGACAAACTTCACAAATGAAAGCCACAATGTTTTAAGTTAATGGCTCCAATACTGTTGACAGGGTCACTGCTGCCAGCAGGTGTCCATAGCCTCGATAGGGATTTCAATTAACCCACTCTGACGTCTGTATCCTGTCCAAGAAATTTCAAATCAGAATGAAGAATGCTTATGGCCACAAACAAGATTTATACTTGAGAATTTTCTCTAACCTGACATTGCTTCACTTCCAACGAGCCTGTTCAGTACCCCGACGAAGTTGTCTTGGTATCATGCATGCATTTACTCGCTGCCTGTGGACCTGTTCAGTATCCCGGCGGGTTTGCAAACACTTCCCACAACTCTGAAGAAAATTATTGATATAATTTATAGATATCCAGAAGAGCGGGGTGATGCTGAAAATTTCAGTTTATGGCATATTCGTTATTTTCTGATTCTTTTAATTTTTGCTTGCTAACCTTCATCATGGTCTGAAAATAGTTCATGGATGAAACAAATTTTTTCGAGGACAAGAAGGCATCCTTGAGTTTCTTTCTTAAAAGCAAGGACAATGTAAAGAGATTTTAATGATAATCGTGTTTGCTCTCAAATGCAAAATTGGAACCAAAAATCAATTCTCAACAAAAACACCTTTAACTAGTCTACGTTTTTCTGAAGAAAATACAACAATTGATGCTCCGACAGCCCTTGACAATTGTTTAAAGATGAAGCATTATGTTCTTCCTTTTGAACTAGACCGTAATACAGGGATGTTTAACTCAGAAAGCCAAAACAAAAATTAATAAAAGAAAGAAAAATGAAAAGGAAAACCAAAACAAACCAAAACAAACCAAAATAGAAAAGGTTATGTACAAAAGGTGTATCTAGGATTTGTCAGGCAGAATATCTCTTGGGAGGCTGAAAGAAAAAAAGAAAAATCCTGATTGATGTGAAAGCAGTCCTACTCGTGGTACCTTGGGTCGGGGTTGAATTTACAATTCAGATTTATTTATCTCTTTACTTTCCATTTAAAATTTTCATAATAATACTGTGGCTTTGAAAAGAAATATTCAACGAAAAGCAGAGAGAAAATGATCATGCAGACTTCCCTGACAATAATCATCTTATGGTTCTCTTGGTGCGCCCACTTGCGCTCATGACTGCATTATTACAAAGATAAATAGTGAGGAATAAAACTAAACAAAAACCTACTCCTAAACCTACCCTAACTACTAAACAAATCAGAATACTACGTGAAGTCATGCTTCCAATGTAGCGATCAGAGTAACTCCAATCCTACAATGGAAACGCAATCAAACCGTGCAATGGAAACACAATCAAACATTACTAACAAGAATGGTAATATATCAAAAAATGACAGAAATATATCACACGTGCCTTCATAATCATCATTTAAAAGAAAAGTAAGCATGATCTTACCATTCCCTTGAATATTCTCGTTGTATGAATCCTCCAGCCATTGTGCAATCTTGTCGTGATAAGGGTCATAATGGCATGGATGAGTGCAAGTGATTTTGTAAAACTTGTCAAGATTATGGGGAAATGACATAACCATCAGCCAAGGCTGAAGTGCCCCATCCTCTTGACAATTCTCTAAGTGTTCATTAATTTCTTCACATGGAGGATCTAAATGAAATATGTCACGCCTACTTCCAAGATACTTAGGTAAAAACAAAGCAAACACAACTTTATCTTTATTATGAAGATTTTTTATATACGAATATTCAAGCCATCCTAAGTTCGTGTCACAAAAATGAGAATGCAAACCATGACTTTGATGAAACGAATATATCAATGGGGAAATCATCATAAGAGGATTCATGACATCAATTAGATCATTGGTTTGAATGCTTCCTTTGATGAGACTGATCATTTCAAAATGTGAAGCATAAACATTAAAATTCGATTTATTCAAAGAACGAATATGAAATGTAGAATGTTTGATCTCCATAAGATAGAGTGCATTGTCTTTTTCAACAAAAACTGTGTAAAATCATCTCGCAACATGTCCTTTTCCCATGTGAGTGATGAAAGTGAAAAAGCGTCAAATCCAACTTTATCAATGTTATGTTTGGAATTAACTTAATCAAATATTGGCATATCGAAAGGATATGATTGTGGCGGAAAAGAGTAGGATGTTGTAGGTAAGGTATCAAGTCCACCAGAATCTAAGAAGAGACCAGGATATAAAGAATAAAAGGAATCATAAATAAGCACATGAAAATAATCTCTTGAGCTATGATATTTAACAGTGGTATACTCAATACATTTCTCTTCACTTTCTTTAAAACTCTCACTCTGTTTTGGTGATAAATTCCTCAACATAATATGATCATCTAGATTTGCCTTCTGTATGATAGATAATTCAAAACTTACGTGACAAACATCTAGTCTTAGACATTAACGGTACCGGTACTTTACCGGATCCATTATAATCCTCCGTTAGTCTTCCATCGGTTAATCCTCTATCTGGACCACTTCAAATTGAGAAACCTGCGTTCGACTCTATCTTACACCCTCCCAAGAGCACTATACATAAAGCTACCTTCAATCCTAGTTCACGTGCCACCCAGAACTACAACATTGTTGAAGATTTGGCTCAAGCACCGTGTGCTATGTCTGTGTTAGAAGTTCTACAAGACTGCCCCAGTCAACGTAAAATGCTCTTGGCCACTATTGGTGCTATTTATCCTGAGTCGTCCAACCGTATCATGTTTAACCTGGACAATTATGCGTCTCGACTCTCTCACCAACTTGCTTTCCAAGTTGATGTTGTTGTTCATAATCAACAAATCCATCGAACTATTCTGGATGAGGGAGCCTCAACTTGTGTCATGTCTTTGGCATGTTGGAAAGGTTTAAAATCACCAGCACTCAACAAATCCCCAATGATGTTACGTGCCTTCGATGGGCAAGGTTTTCATCCCCATGGGCTTTTACAGTCCCTGCCCATCCAATTGGGTGGAAAAACTGTTACTGTTGATGTCGAGGTGGTCGATTCTCCCCTCGATTACAACTTGTTACTTGGAATAAGTTGGTTTTATGATATGACTGTCATTGCCTCGTCAGTTTTTCGATGTGTCCAATTTCCTCATCAGGGAAAAATTGTCACTGTTGATCAGTTGGATTTCTGCACGACCGATGCTCGCGTTCCTGCTACCAACAATATTCATTTCTCGGGAGACCACAAGATCACGTATGAAAGCGTTGGTGTTGGCTTACTGAAAGATTATAGCCTCATGGGTACCTTCACTACACCACTTCCACCGACTACACATCATATTTCCACCATCAATATGATTTCGACTGCGACTTATCAATCTTTGGAATCATCTGACCCTTGGATTGTACCTTGTCTGTTGGAATTCGATGGACTAGGTGACACCGTGCCACTTAGTCCAGCCGAAACATCATACATTTCTATCCGATCCGCTTCTCCCTCGTCGGATGACCAACATCTATTGGCACCTAACGTTCCCTCGATGCAATCATGGTTGAGTTCCTTGTCGTCTGCGATCGACTACATTTTCCCAATTTTTCCTTCGGATGAATCTATTCTAGAAATGCTTCTCATTGACAAGTTACCTCGAGATAACAACCATCATCGATCCTCTTTTCTTCCCCCTCGTGAAGAAATTTGGGTAGATATACAACCTATCTCCCCTCTTGATGTTGATTTTTCATCATCTCCCATGTTTTCAACTTCCAATGATTTGGATCCAGTAGTGGACATGGTGATTTCTTCGGTAGGATTATTGGAGCCTAATCTCCTTACTCCTATCGCGACCCTCGACATGTGTTCCTTCCCAAGTGATTTTCTTCCATCCAACAAACATCTCCTGGAGGCCATGACCGAGTTTTGTCCCTTGACATGGTATCCTTCCAGAGCATTATCCTCTTGGAAGCCATGATCAAGAAGCAGTCACGAGCATAGTTTCTCTTCTTTGTGGCAAGCTCGTTAAAAAATGAAACATAGGCCCTGAGCATAGTTCTTTTCCTATGTCAAGCTCGTTAAAAAATGAAGCAGTCATCTCTCTTGAACCTTCTTTTCATCCACCCTTCTCCTTTTTCTCATCTACTAGAGAAATTGGTGACGACCTTAGAGCCGGTGAATGAATTGAAGCTTGGAGGGCATGTCTCCAGCCTTTGATGATCTTTTTGGAGTTAAGCCACTAGCTATCAAGCTGGGGGCATACCGAGCTTAGTCTTTGTTCTTTCTCATGCTCGTAAATACATGAGAATGCATCCGGGTAAACTTTTATCTCTTTTTCGGACCTGTATGGATACACGGAAAAGGAACCCCCTGGAGTCTCCTTTAAGCTCTTTTCAGACTCTCTAAATATGAAAAGATTGCCGAGTGATATTGCTTCCTTTCCCACTTGTTAAAAGGTTTGAAAGGGCGTCTTTTGAGTGATAATTTATCTCTTTTTCGGCCTCGCGAGACTAACATTACAAAAAAGGACAACATTGGAGTCATCTTTAAGTTCTTTTCAGACTCTCTAAACATGAAAATATTGCCGAGTGACCTTGTTCTTTTCGCGCTCGTTAAAGTATTTGAAGAAAACGTCTGTTGAGCGATAGTTTATCTCTTTTTCGGTCTCATCAAACCACTTTATGAAAAAGGAATTGAGAGAGTTCTCTTTTAAGTGTTTTTCCAGACTCTATAATCATGAAAAACCTTTGAGTTTTTTTGTCTTTGGACTCGTTAAACAAACATCGACAGGCCCATACGGGACCGAACCCTTACTTCTTCTAGTTCGTTAAACAAAGGAAGAGGGACTTACTAAAGGTAAGTTATATCGAGAATGTGTTACCCTCCTCGAGCTCATTAAATTAAAAAGAGGTACTCATCTATCTGGGTGGGGAAAAAATTGAAAGAAGCAAGCCAAGCAGTTTTTGAGAACATTACCAAGTAACTCTTATGGTCGTCCTTGAACATGACACCTTGTCTTTGCATTCATTTTAATCCACTGAACCTCTGCATTGAGCCAATCCTTTGAGTTTCTTTTACTCCTCTGGGTCACCTGAAGTAAGTCACATCATCCACTAAATCATCAAGTTTTGGTCCATGTCATGTTTCTGTTGTCATGCCTCAGTGTTCAAGGGAAGTATCTGCCTCGAGAGTCAGCCATCACAAATATTTTGTTTCAATACTCGTGTCAATCCATGTTCATTTGATATACCAATTACATCTCTTTGTCTGTTTCGTGTCGTTGATGGGGGATACATCAAGGCCCTCCTTCGACGAGTCTATTCCTATCGACTTCAACACATTATCCAGGAACTAGACTTAGAAACCAATTAGTACTTTGGGACCTGCATGCCTCAATGGTAGGCCTCCTCATGTTCGACAATGGGTTTACATCATTGAACTTTGATCGGATGATTCCACGGATGTTCGACTTCATCTCATCCATTCACATTCATTGGAATGTACTAGAGTACCTTGGGAATCATTGACATCAATGGTGATCTCCCTCGCGCTTGTTAATGGTTTACATCATTGACCAGTAATCAAGTGGTTTCTGCCATGTTCGACATTAGGACATCTATTCACATGGTTAGATTCGTACTACATCGAGATCGGTAAGAAGAATTTGGGTTGAGTGATCACTCTGATATGTACTTTGCCCAGGTTGCGACATAATTTCTCTTGAACAATGACACATATACTGTCACATAGATCCACTTTGTATTGGTCGTGGCTATGTCTTGTCATCTCGTAGATCCACTGTGTATTCTTCGTGGCTACAATCAGTTCAGGTCATGGGAGTATAGATCCATAGTGTATTTTCGGTGTCTATACCTTTTATCAATATAATTATGGATCCGCAGTGTATTTATGGCGGCCATACATTGAAAGTCTCTATCACCCAAGCATAGGTATGCCTGCCTTGGGTTTGAAGCATGTCTTAACATTTGTTTGATGGTTGTGTGCAGCTTCTGTCAAGTTCTCTAAGCCCGCACCCTTGCTTGAAAGTTTGCAAAGTATTTCAGTTATCAGTTCTCGTCTTCTAACTTCACACTTTGGGGGGCAATCTGTTACACCTCAAAATTACTCACTTCACAAGTGTCGTCATTAGTGTCGCAAGTGTCGCATATTGACCGCAAGTGTATAATTGTTGTTGACATCATACTACCTTCTTTCCCATGTCATGCCTCCAACAACATGACAGGGACACTTAGGACACCTCAAAGATTAGTTGTGAAGAGGAGGAATCAGTCTACAAGAAATGCAAGTCTCTTGCTATTGGAAGGACCACTAAAAAATGAGTTTCAGGGAGGAGCGCTCCCCTATACATTGTCAGGGAGTGTTATAACGCTCTATCCACCCTTCTGGGGGAGCGTTATAACACCAACGCTTGTTTTCCTTCTCTTGGGGAGCGCTATAACGCTCTGATGCCCCTTTTGGGGGAGAACTACCTATTCTAGGCGAAAATTGGTTTGTTGAGAAGAATGAGGGAAAGATCTCCTCAATATCCGAAGGCAGTTGGATTCGAATCCTTGGTCAAGCCATGATCTTAGGGAAGATCCATAGTTGGAGGAGGAAAATCCTAAACTTACCCCAAATATATCTCAAGTAGTTGGGCCTCTCCAAGCCTATTTAAACAGGCCTTCTCATGGTAAAATGGGGGGAAAAGTATTGTGAAGCATCCAACCTATGATCTCATGAAGAAGGTGTCTTTCGGAACATCAACATTCGGTGTGTGGACTGTTTGAGCAAGGGTTCGGATGAGGAAGGCTTGACGAAGCTGCTACACTCACATCTATGGTTGTAAGCATTCTTCATTGTTGTTCTCTTTAATATAATATGCTTGGCCTGTTTATTTCAAATCCGTGTTTGGTCTCACATGAATTTGTCTCTAATAGATAGGTCTATTTCGAGCTAATCTCAGTAGAGTAGGAAGTTGTTTGTACTTTTGTTTGTTTACATGGCTTATCGAGGAGCGCAAGATTGGAGCTCAACTCGGACTGTGCAGGGACAAACACTGGTAAAAGGTACTTCTTTTCTCCTTCCTCCTCACATATTAGTTTATCTAGATCTAAAAGGAAGTCAATGTCCATGATAAGCATCTTCTATCTTCAGAGTTAAGAGTCTAGCTCTATAGAGGAGATCTACCTGTCCGCAGGGATATTTTCCTTCAACACCTGTGGATAAAGTACATTTTGAGGATGAAGGTTTAAGATTTCTCCTTCCAATTGCATATCTTCTTCTCTAATCAGTTTCATAGGAATGTTAGAATGTTTAAGATGATTTTCGTCACTTAAGTGTTCTTCAATGACTGAGTTTAAATATTGATTAGAGCATGAGTTACAAGAATGATGATATTCACCTTGACCAAGAATCAAATCTTCTTCCGCGATGGTCGAAGACTAAAAATATAATGATTCAGAGGAAAAACTAGTTTGGTTGTCGATAAGAACTTGGTCAATAGATTCTAGTTCAAAATTTTCGGATGGATTCCTCTCATCCTGCGAACTAAATTCTTCTCGCAATTGAGTGATAGGATTTGCAACTGGTTCTTCATTCGTGATTGAATATGACTGGATGGAAGGGACACAAGCATCATAGAGGAGATTTAATACAAATGACATGTCATCGAGATTAAATTTACAGAGGATATGATAGATTCTTGTCAAAAAGTCTTTCGAAGATGAATCACCATTGATTAACGAAGTCTAAAATTCTTCACATAATTGATTGTAATCATAAATTTCAAAATATCTAGAAATACATCTACAAATTGAAACCATTAAAAAATGTGACATGCTGGAAAGGATTCAAACCAATGTTTAATCTGACCTCTAAAAGTAAAAGCGAACAATCTGCATAAAATTCTTAAATCAAAAATGTCATGTTTGATGCATTTGCACCAAAACTTGTTAAGGTGGTCTTTAGCAGATGCATTGCCTCCACCATCAAAGGTGAGTTTGGACAAGTGAGAGACCGTCTCGTTTGGAAGATCGGGTAATGAGAAATGGAAAGCATGTTCTAACACAGTGATTTGGGGAGCCATGGGGAAATTGAATACATTTAAAATAAAGGCTCCTACAAGGCCAACTTGTCAGCGGACCCTCCTTCTAGCGCCATTTGTTGACGGGCAAAATTGACCGTCCGTCAATTGGAAGAATGAGTCCAGTCCGGTGTTGTCTAATTAACCCAGTCCGTTTGGTATGACTCACTCTGACGGGTTTAATGGCTCCATTGGCCAATCTAAAGTCCTAAAAGAAACAAACAAATAAATAAAAGAAATGAAATAGCTAACTAATTACTAAACACTAATATATATATGTACATGTATGTATATAACTATTTTAAGTAATATTTACAAAACAAATATTTTTCTCTAATTTATGTACATGTTATACAATTTGTAAGTTTTGATCTGAACTCACGAAAATCTATGAAAATATGGTTCTTTTGATAAAAATAGATAAATAAGACAAAATAAACTATCTCTTTTGTTTTTCGTTTTTTATCTCTATGTATCTGTAAGATTAAATATCAAACATACTATGGACGAAGAATATGTAGACGGTGAAAACCAGACCACATCTAAGAGTTTCGAAAATAAACAAACAAATAAAAGAAACAAACTAACCTATTGAAGAGTTGATGAGCATGTATCCGACGTCTGTATGATCATGAATTGTCCATCCAGTCTGTCCATGAGACAAATCTGCAGTGAGCCTTTACGCTGTACGAAATAAAAGCCTAACATCACATCGACTGCTGGATTTTAATAATAGAATGACATGATGCAAATAATAAATGTGATATTTATGACTACAGGAAATTACACATAAGATAAATCTAGCAGTAATAACTTGCTTTTACTCATTCAACAAGATTAAGATAAACCTTATCATTTGAATTGAACGATCAATCACTATTTTCATACAACTGAAGCATAAAATTGTGGATTGTATGAAAAAAATTATCTTGACGATATAATAATTAGTGAAGACAAAAGCTATCAATAATTATTGAATTACCAAGACAAACAAACCATAGACAACAACAATAGTTACAGATAGCTAAAGCAAACATGTAAACCTAAGTTTTGTCCAAATTCGTGTATAAGTTGTCCACAATTAGCCCCAGGCCAAGATGTCTGGGTTACAAAAAATAATGAGTTTTTAAAGCCTTCAGAAAGGTAATTGTCTCATATTCTGAGATTAGATATTGATTACAAAAATAGAGAGGGGGATACAACCACCCAGATCATACTGAATCTTCTAAAGCTAAAAAAAAGAGTTTATTACTGTTTATACAAAATGGACCATAGATATGGCTAACAAGCCCCAAAAATATTTCAGATCACTTGGTCACCATGAACTCCTAGATATCTTGAAAAGAAAAGATAATATAGAGAAATTTAGATACATATTTAACCATAATTTTGCAAATTTCGAATTAGAAAATGTTTGGCTACAAAATCTGTTGGTTTTGTATCTAGCCTATTTAAAAAAAAATGAAATCTAATCTATTCAATTAACAAAATAATCTAATTTATTTAATAAACAAAATATAACACTATTTTAAGACAAAAGGAAATCTTACCTCTAACTGTAAAATCAAATCATATCACATGATCTCAGAATTTACTATTGCTGTTATAGTCTCAACATTTTTTAAAATGACATTCCCTGTAGTTTTCATGCATTTCCCTTGTTTCTGAATGACAGACTTGAGGCTGCGAATTTCATTCTTTAATGGGTCAACTTGGTCATTAAGAGCTTTGATCTGTGATTGTAAAATAGGTATATCAGTGTAGTACTTGTCAATCCAGAATAGGCAAGCTTCACATTGTGGTTGTGCGACGGTCACTTGAAAATTCCCATGGTTGTGCAACGGAATGTCCCCAACATGGACTGTAGATTTGTTACCCAATTTAATACCAGGAAACCCTTCACTATGTTTCATACAAGGCGGTAGATTATCTACGAAGTTGTAAGACTGATCAAGGTCTAGTTGAAAAGAAAGAGGGTCTTCTTCAGCAAGAAATCTATCAATTTTGGAATCTGAACTCTCATGGATCTTGATCATCTTGATCGAGCTCACATGAGGGTTCGACTTGTTTCGGAGCTTCCTCGAAATCAACCTTCCAGCTCTCTTATTTTTAAAACCCAAATCAACATCGCCTTTAAACGTCTTGCCTGTAGGTCTTTTTGAATTTTTGACAGAGTCATTAGGCTGTGCGACTTGTTCATGGGCTTGCTCAACAACTTTCGGGTTGGGTAAAGGCTTACTGTGGGTGACCGTAACACAGGCCTGGGTAGGTGAGGGGGGTGTTGTAGGATAGACCAAGGTTTCCTCAATCACAGGCTTGTCAACCGCTTCAACGTTGGGGTTAGCGGAACCATTTCTGGTTAAAAATGAATCCCAATCATCGTTCTGCAACTTCAATTGATGTGCAAGCATAATTTTTATTAAACCATGGTGGAAAAGGCTCGAATCCAAACGTTTCTTTTTATATCTCTTAGCCATTTTATAAAGGCTCCTCCATAGATAATAAGGCATGTTTAAAGGAAACCCTATGAAATTCATGAGCAGACGCAGGTGATAAAGAAACACTAAACCAAAACGGCCTTCACAAGTGACAAATTGTTTCAACACTGCAAGCAGACCATGCCATCGATCTTTTAGTAAGGAGACTGACATACCTTTGTCACAACCATTGATCTTCCGAGATGTAAAGAAAAGACTCCATGGAACCTCTTCTACCTTAGCATTCTTGAACCACTTCTGCCTGCTGGCAGGGAGTCCTGTTGCTTGGCTTAAAAAGTCCTTCGTGACTTCGAGTTGAATGTCCCCCACCTTAGCTCTACATCCATCGAATGAGAGAGAAAATTCCTAAGCAGTCTGTAGGTTGAAACCCTGGAATGTTTCAAGGAAAACGAGCCAACCGTTACCCTCGAGATCCTCCCTAGCATCATCGCATAGGAGCAAGGTCTGAGTGCCATTAGGTTAGACTCTAACAACCGGAGCCATTAAAACATCTATAGGAAATCACCCAAATAGTGCATATGGAGGGTTTGTAAGAG